>VYZV01004637.1:107448-184126 GCA_013401275.1 Pandion haliaetus | reverse complement strand
CCTGCTCCTTAAGCTCCCGCTTGGGCTTGGCTGGAGGATGCTCAGCGTGTCCCCGCTCCGGCCGTGCCGGCCACCAGCCTCCCCCTCGGCCACGGGCGCTAGGCGCGTCCGGTGGCGGAGCGGAGCCTGCTACAGTTTTGGCTACCTCGCCGGCTGCGCACCTGCCAGGAGCGCAGAGCCCCCCTTCGCCCCCGTTCTGGCAAGCCCCCCGCGCCGGGCCGCAGCCCCCTGGGCTGGGGGGCACAGCCGCCGGCGCCGCGGTCCCTTGCCAGGGCGCGCTGCCATGCTCTAGCCCGGCGAAGGCGGCAACCTCGCCTCCACGCTCGGGCTGCGCCGCAGCCCGTCCCGCCGCAATTAGTATTTTACACACAAAGAACGGGCTGCCAGCGGGCTGCCCGCCCCCCCCCTCCCCCCGCGGGCAGCTTCGGCTCTGGGGGTACAGGGCCGCTCTGCTTCAGGTGCCCCAGGAAAACCAACGCCCCTCCTGCGAAACCCTCCCGCTTTTCATTCTTGCTTTTTCTCCCCGTTTGCTTCTTTTAAAAGACAGAGGAGGTACCTGCCCTGGCCTGTGCGGGGCTCGCAAGGACAGCCATTGACAGTGGCTGGCACCGCCTGGTGACTTCAGCCCAAGGCCCCCACAGTGGGACTGCTCCTCCTAGGCAAAGGCTGACCAGAGAGGCACAGACAGCTGGAATTCATTTTGACTGCTTATCTGGGGGATGACTACCCCCTTCTTTGTCTCCCTTGCCTGTTGCCCGGATTACAGCTGCTCCAGAGAGCAGCCCTGTCATCCCTGGGTGCCCGCAGCCTGGGCAGCATGCTTCCAAAGCTCCCCCAGTCAGAAGGGGATTATAATCTCTGGCCAGATGCTCTGTCGATCCCTTGCTTCCCAGCTGCCCCCAAAACGTGCCGTCTGTTTTCACGGCACGGTAAACAGCCCAAGCTGCCCAACCTCACAGTGCCTATGACACAGAGAAAGGGGGGAACAGGGGTGAGGATGCTGGCTTCTTGCAGGCTTTGGGATGGAAAGCCTGAAGAGACGATAACCTCAGCTATTCTGGTAGCTATTACAGAAATGTGAGCGTTGCTCCTTTAAATCTTCAGCAAGCTATCAGTTTGGCAGGCACTAAGCAGAGAGAGCGCAATTGGGGCAGACGAAACATGGCAAAGAGTAACACCATTCTCCTTATTTTTAGCCAAAGCCCTTGCTCACTGTTTGAAGAAATTCACTCATTCTGCAATTCTTCACCATTTCCACATATTGTTGCCACATGTTTTACTGCAACAAGAGGCCAAACCAGCCCCGATTCTCTTCAGCTGCACATGAAACAGTCAGTGAGACTTTTGCCTAAAGAAAGACAGAGCAGAAACTTAAGGATTCAGTGCCATGGTTTTCCATTTTCTCAAATGCACGCACGCACACAGACACACAGAAGATGCATGCAACGAAACTGCTGACCTACTTGTTCTGCGTCATTCTGATGCAGGTCTGACTTCTCACCTGGCGCTCCCAGGAGTTGAAACCTTGAGATGTCACATACAGCAAAAATGTCAAGGCTTTACTTTTCTCAGCAGCGTTCACAAATCAGACTAGGTGCTATCAGACCTCACGGAAATAAGGGCTGAAGCATGTTCTCAGCAGAATCATGCTGCTCACTAAGCCACGCAAAGCATCCTACACACTGGACTATGTTTATAGTTTGATGTTGAATAGAGTCGGTCACCTCAGCTTAAGTGTTGCCCCAAAGGACTTGATTTTGCATGTGTTGCTCACCTAAAATTCTCAGCCATTTCATTTAAGTGGTAGGAGAATAGAGAATGTAGAGTTATTCAGGAACAAGCAGGTGAATTTCCCAAATGTGCGTATCATGTAGTTAACGAGTTAATGCACTGAAAAGTAATCCCTTCAAATGCCTGATGCTGAGACACTGTTTGCTACATTACACTTTTGGAAAGTGAAAGCTGAGAAGAGTTTGATTCCTCACTGGTCACACAGCAGTTCAGACACTCGCAGTGGATTTCCCTCTAACTTACTCATTGCCTTTGAGAACACGTTCAGTTCGGGTGTGATTCAGAAAATACTTAGGTAAGCAGAAGACATGACCATAATTCACCTTTTGAACTTAGAGTTCATGGCTGTCTGTCACTGGTACTCTGCACTGCTGAATTATAGAAATGGGTCAGGAAAGAGAAACACATTCAAATGTCAGCTTCCCCAAATTTGGGAAATACCAGTGTTAACAAAATGCAGGGTGAACTCAAAACTGGAATACCGTATCTGCTGTCTCAGGGGAGTATTGGGGTGTTGAGTCTCACCTGTTTTAAGAAAGGAAACTAGAGTGGTACATTCAGCAGAGCTGGTCTTGTAAGGCAAATGGTCTTGTTTGGGAATCATCTAAGACTTAGGACATGAACAACTGGGTCAGGTCATGAGTCTTTTGCAGTCTCCCTCTGTGACCTTGGATTAATTACTTACAATGTCTTGGTATCTCAGCTCCTTAGCTAAAGAACAGTGATGTTGATGTTTCTGTTTTTCAGACAAATTTTATGAAACCATATTTCAAGGCGCTCTGAAGGTGTTTGTATATGACAGAGAGGGAACACTTACACAGACTGTTCAACTACAGAGGTCTACTATTTATAGCAAAATGAGAGGGGAAACAGGAAAAACATGTTCCATCAGGCTTAGTCCAAAGAGTTCACTCATTCCAAACTTAAGCTTTTTTGTTTCACTGGATTTTGTTTCAACAGTGTTTATCCCTCCTCTTCCAACTCTTTTTATTCTAAAACCATGAAATTCAACTCAGATTTGAAAACAGAGTTGGTATCCAAATGCCTGCATTTTCAGTGACTCTTTATTATCTCCCAACCCCAAACAACTTTTAGAGAGGGACAGGAGCAACCCCTTTCTCAGGCAGAGATGGAAGGAGACATCTGTGTAACTATTCCTACAGGTCAGGTCGAAAGTTCTTTAGTGACTCTGTCCAGTTTCACATGTACTCCACACTATGAAAGAACCACCAAACATTATGGCAATTGACAGAGTTTTTGCAAGCAGATCCCAGGAGACTGCAAAAGCCCAGTTGCTCTGACATGTTCGGAGACATTTTGGAATTAAATAACTGGTCTAGTGAGTAACACTGATTCCATGTGGATAAGAACCCAAAATTATCATGGAGAAAGCGCAGCGCATTTTTGCTTGCAGGTGCTATATATTTTGAATGCAAACAAGCCCTGAAGCCATCTGCTAGTATGTCTCTTGTAACATGCACTTTGCTGTAACATGCAAATTGCATTCATTCCTAAGAGCCGCCTTACAGAGAATCTGCGTTTGCCACAGCTCATAAAACAAAAATATGTTTAATTATGATCTGTGTAATTATGGTGAAAGCTGCCGCTTCTAATCAGTTCCAGGACAAATAATGTAAAATGAACGTACTACAGTATTCCTACAGAAAATGACTTGCTTTGCCTTGTTTTTAAAGATAAGTAAAAAAACCCACGTAATAACTCTTTCACTGCCTCAATACACGGCTACAAACCTTGGCATAACTTTATCGCACACTGGACAACAAAATCAATGAAGAGGATGTCTGACAGTTGGTTATTTGACAGTGAATCAACAAACTTGCATCCTATTCCCAGCCCATATTCCCTTCTTGTATAAGCTTGGGAAACCATTTGTACCTTCAGTTCCTCCCCGCCCCAGCTTTTGCCATTAAGGAGAGTGCCACTTCCATTGTCCCTAAGAAGAGATGAAAGGAGCATCCCCTTTAAACAGATGACTACTGAGATACAGATTCATGTCTGCATCCAAATCTTTGAGGCGCCACCCTCTCTTTCCATTTTTTAACCTGGACCATGTCTCCCCCCTGCCACAGATCACCTGGCTGAGAGTCTTTTTTGGGACACTGTGCCCTCAAACAATCTCTGTGAAAGCAAAAAGCGATGCTGGAACCAAGCAGCCAAAAGCAGGCAAGCTTTTGGCTGCATCCTCCACACCACAGAAAACATCTCCTCTTACTTCTTTCCCCAAGCTGTGGCACTGTGCAAATGCCCAACGCCAGTCAGGACACCCCTGAAGTCTGCCCTAAGCCCCTCAGCTGAACAACATGGAGGTTTCTGCAGGCAGGACAGGCTCCCTCCTGATTCCAGCACAAAGATGAGGACATCAGAAATTGCGTGGAAACCTTGCAGCCATGTTTCTTCAATACAAATGTTGTCTTGGAGGGCTGTAGAATTTCCCTGAAGAAGCTATGGCTAACAGAATGGCACTGCCCAGGTGAAAATGCTAGACAAACGCAAGTCTAACAAGGCAGCATCACTTCTCAGCAGTTTAGTCTTTCTAACCAGAACACCATGATTCATTTGTTTTACAGTCTATTTAGGTAGTAATGTTTCTGAATGGATGCCCCTCTACTTGGCAATTTTTTCTAAATATTTTCCTTTCCTTCCTATTTCCTCTGCCCACTGTAGTATGAATCCCAGTGAGAATAAAGAGATAAAAGGTAAATTAACTAATTACCAGCTGCTCTGGTGATTAATGCATAGATTAATGTTATATTACACATACTGAAACAAACTGATCAACCTGGAGTGAAGAGGAAAGTATGTATTATTTGATCCACTGACTGCAACAGAGGAATTGGCCACTAACACAGTAACCCCTTTGGTAGCATCTTCTATTCACTGCCAAAAAATGCCCCTAAAGCCACCTCAGGACAGCTGATATTTGCCAACAGAGCTTGTTGCCAGGTGGAGAGTCCTTCTACTTGCAAGCCACAACTCAAACCTGGATACCCAAGTATTTTCTCTTTGCCAGGCAATTAGTGCAGCAGGACTCTGGTCCATGGCAGGGGCTCCAGGGTGCTAGGCTGACAGTATTTCTGCGTATTTCTGCTTACTGCACGGCACATCAGCAAAACTGAGAGGGCAAGGAGGAGAGAGAATCAGCCTCAGACTCCTGCAGGCCAAAATAGAATATGACCTTTTTAGTTCTGCAGCTATAAACACATTCTTAAGCAACAATCCCAGCTACTCTTTGCAGTCAGGAGCCCAAGAGAGCCAGGTGATGAGTGACGCACAAACAAAAGCAAACTGAAGGGAAACGAAAGGAAAGCAAAAGCCCTTTCCTGGCCTTCCTACATTCAGCAACACTGCTGAAGCATCACATGGCTCATTCTTGTTCTACTTGCAGGGCTCTCCACATCCTATGCGCACACTTTGCCATGATGGAGTTCTCTCCTTATTCCGGAGAAGCCCTGCTTTATTTCAATGTGATACCATATGGTGTGATAAAAATGAACAGAAAAGGTCACACACAAAAAACACATAAGCTTAGAAACACCTGTTTGCTGCAAGTGTGAAGAACTGCTGACAGTAAAGGACTTCTAAGGATAAAAAGGAAGATGTCATCCTACCCAGCAGGGCAGACGGAAAGTTGCTGAGCTGCCATTTGAATGCCCAAACATAACGTGTAATTAATGCACAAAGGCCTGATGAAGCTAAGGGTAAACACCAGCAATGAACCAATGTGGAGTCTGGATTTGTAAAACAGCCGAACAAGCAACCATTAGCATTAGACAACGCTCAAAGGAAGAGACAATCTTTACCCTGAAATGATAGGTGACGTTCTAGCTCTAGCAAAGTCACTGCAAGTCCTAGCACCAGAGCCACTAGTCACTACAGTCCTAATAAGGTCATTATCTCCCATCTTAGAAAATCCACTCTGAATTTTTATATCTAATTCAGATGTGGCATGCCCTGGGGTTTTAGTAATCTGTTTGGAACACTTTGCAGATCCTGCATAACTGGCTTTCCAGAGGAATGGAAGCCTACACCATTTTTACTTTGATAATAGACACAGGACAGAGCAGAGGCATGAATTGGGACTCAGTAGCACTGCTGCACCCTCAGTATAGATATAGCTGCAATCTTGAAGTTAACAAAAAGCAGTTCCAAAACCTCAGTGCAATTACGAGACTGAAACCAAGGAGGAATCTGGATTAAGTTCTGCCTGGGCAATTTAGCAATTCACGTGGCTGCACATCTTAACATATACCAAAACACAATCGCACTGGTGACTTGAAGACTCACAACATGCAGCAGCTTCCTCGCTAGTTACTCCCTGCTTGATACTGAGAGAATAAATACACACTGGATTTTCACCCCCTCCCCCCCAAATATACCTTCTTCCTTCTGCTCATAAAGAAACAAACAGCTCCGCACCTTCTGCTTACCTCCCTCAAAACCAGACCTGTCATATATAGGTGCAGAAAAATATTTTTAAAAAACCCACAAAACCAAACCCATAGCTAGGTATCTGGCTGCATCTTTAATTCCTCACAAGGTTATGTTCCCCCACAGCACGCTATAAAAAGCTCAGTGAGGGGAGAAGGCAGAGGGTACCTGGGTGCACACCTGTGTGTCTAATGAGACCCTGGGGCAAAAACCGAGTATGACTTATTGTCAGAAATACTCCTAGCCATGAAAAAGGGAGGGAGAAGGTCCAGATGAGGACTCCAAGCCTTTACAGTAAATAAAGTCAAGTAGTGGCCCCCTTTAGGTGTCAAACAGGCAGAACTCCTCTCACATCATGGGTTAGTTTTATACAGCTTCCTACAGGTACAGAAACTAGGCACTTGTGGTTTTGTTGACTCCAAGTAAAACTACGTGTTTGAAAAGCAAAGCAAGGAAGGCAATAGGAGGATTCCAGAGATGTGCATTACAACTGTTTCATAACAAGAACGTTAATTTGAACAAAATCAAATGTTTGACTTAACATGGAAAATACAGCAGAAGCCCCAAATTTGCAACATGCAATAGAGAAACTTGAAACTCTGTGGAACCAATCAAGTTTTCTGTGCGTGACAAACTGACGACTGGGAACAGCCTTCTCTGGAGACTCTTGCATGCAAAGAAAGCTCAGTAAGGCAGGTCATGGTCATCACCTTTCAGGATGGCACTATGGTTTTCTTGCTATTTTCTCAAGAATTGCACATGTCTCAAGGTGGGAATAAAAGAAACTGCTGAGAAAAAAATCTACTTGTAATTGCTAGTGCCTGAAAATCTTGGGTGATCAACTTGAGACACCCGAGAAAACCTCAGTCTTTCTAGATCTGCCACTTAGGATATCCTGAAACTCTATTCCTTTTACGGTGTGTGGGATAGACATGAATACCACAAAATCCCAGAGGTCTAAGACTTTCCATTCCCTGGCACAGGCACTCAAGGACTGAGCCATACACAGTGCTCTGTATGCCCTGGCTCCAGAAAGGTCTGAGTCATCCGGCTTTAAGGAAAATTTAAGAAAATAGGGCAAACTGAACTTTCCATCACAGGCAATTGCAATGAAGTCAATCAGCTTGCACAAGCATTGCTCTCAGCACAAATTGCCCTCGCACTTCTGTCTACATGACTAATCAAATTAATTCCTGATGATATCAAGTAGCATGGCTTCCCTAAGAATATACACAGACTAACATTCCCTGCTGATAATCCTTACTTTTACTATTGCTTCTCAGGTCAAAATTATGGAGAAGGATTAGACTGCAGGAATCTTTGGTGAAGCAATACATCTAAAATAAGAGCATGGCTTGAAATTGCTAGACAGACCAAAAGTTCTATTTCAAAGCAATTAAATGGATAGTTACTATCTCAGGAACTCTCTACTGGCTACTGAGATCACCAGCCTACAGCGGACAAAGTTACGATCAGCACATAATAGGGATGACTGGATTTTTTTCCTTTATAAATGACTCATATTAAGTCTGTTGCTTGTAGTTCAGACAGTTTACTTGAAGGTCAGGGATATGACTGTGCATGAAGCACACTCATTTAGGGAACACTTTCACACAAAAAAAAAAAAGGCAAATGAAGAAGTTTTGCAGACTTAGCCCCAAAGAGCTCATCTGCAGTAACATAGTTTTACACTCTTACCCAACCTTTCCAGGCCAACAGCCTGGGACTTGCCCTATCTCTCGTGGGCCACTGGGTCAGCCACGCAAAACTAATGAGTTTCCATTTCAGTTTAACAGCTTGCTACGGTTCTTGTGGTTTCCAGTGCCATTGTGTTTGAGGCAATCTGAGGAAGTCATAAAATGCAAAAGCTTTGGAAGATGGACACGTGGGGAAAGCCAGATGGCAAGTCCAGTAAAGTCAAACCCATACCAAGCTCAGACAGAGGATGAGAGGTTAAGCTGAAGAAGCAAGCTAAATGTTCGTGAGGTCTTATAGAGGTACAAATGAGTAGGCAGGCAGGAAGAGATTCAGAAAAGAACATGAGGCGAAAGGAAGTAACGTTCAGTTGGAAGAGAAAGCAGATAAAGGGAGGAAGGAGGAAAAGAGAGAAGATTAGGAAAGTTGTGAATAGACATTTAAACTTTCAGGGTGCCTTTGAACTGACAGACCCTCCCAACCTTCAGAGGCTTCCCCACCACTGAAAAGCACTTTGGAATTACACACAAACAGTGCAGGAGCCAAAAGTACTGCGCGGCTGCAAAGGACGATTAAGGTACATATGCTGGCAAAGCTGTAGGGGGAAGCTTTCATAAGCATCTGCCTCCACTGGGCCCGGCAGCAGCACACACTGTCAATCTCCACACTTCAATAAGCATTCACATTTTTCTCAAATTAGGAAAAAAAAGACAACACAAATCCCTAGGAATAGCATGCAGTTTCTATACATATCTCCCAGTGAGCTAGCAGCTTGCAGTACTGAAATGAAGCAAGAAGCTTCTGACAATATAATGAGCATCTTTTTCTGTCCTTTCCCCCCTCAGCATAAACACAGGCTCCTCTGAACAGCACAGAAATCTGCATGAGGTGCTTTTCACTTTCTCCAAAGAAAAGCAGCAAAAAAGGATTCTTACTCTCCTCCTTTTAGCCCCTATTATTTTTACTGGAGCCCGGTCATTTTTCATCAGACTCCTATCTCTTAGTTGCTGCTTGTACTTTCACTGTGGACTGGTACAAAGCGCAAAGCAGAAGGAAAAGTTTGGCTTTGCATCAATTCCATGTCATCATTCCTCTACTGTCCCCAGAGTTTAACATAACCAGGCTAGTGTCTACAACACTAACAGACAGTACATGTGCCATCAACACATCTTGCTGACAAAAGACCATATTAAGCATTGTTTGTCTCTTTAAAACCTTGAATAGCAAGAAGCTGCAGTGTGCTAAAGGATCTGACGAAATAGCTGTATAATCAGTTTTTGCTGAAATCCTGGAACATACTTTAATGTGAAATCTGCTGAGTTCTTTATCATCTGCCCATTGGATAATTATAAAGCCTCAAAATCCAGACTGGATTTTAGTAGTTTTTCAGGGCCTTTTATAAAAGGAGGAAATATTAACAGCTAAAAACTAATTCAGCTTTCTCAATGACGCATTGTCATAATGTATAACTACATACCTATACTACTCTTTGAAATTTTAGCCATCATGTGTGTAAAATATTCATAAAAAATAAGAACTTACTCCTAACATTTGTTATTTTTTGAGGTTTTACAAATCCAACTGCTCCACCTGCATGATCCGTAATGCCTATCTGCCAGAACCTAAGTCTTCAGGGGCAAAGGTAGCACTAAAAGCAAGATTTTGCTTTTACCAAAGGTTTAAATCAGAGAAGAATGTACGACTGAAGGCTGAAGTAGGAAGTCTGCAGTACAATATGCATTTCATTCACAATGGAGGAAATGCAGCAAAATAGTGCAGATCTTTTTTATTACTTTATATTA
Organism: Pandion haliaetus; assembly: GCA_013401275.1. Lineage (NCBI taxonomy): Eukaryota > Metazoa > Chordata > Aves > Accipitriformes > Pandionidae > Pandion > Pandion haliaetus. The sequence goes on along the minus strand of VYZV01004637.1, from coordinate 174,389 downwards.
CAGAAATTCCAAGGGGCTCCAGCAGAGCTCAGAACTGCAGTATAAAATGCACTCTGATATTTTAACAGACTTTTTGTCCTAACGATCTTCTTCAAGGTTTCTCTAGTGCAGTAATCCTCTGAGCTTAAGGCAGCTTCAAGACTTTGGTACTTCAAGACTTTGGTAAGGCTCTAAGTGCATCATGAGGCCAAGAGCAGATGGAACCTTTCAATCACTTTATGGGTTATGACTGGAAATCTATCAACAAAATGTATACTAAGAGGCTAAACACATCTATGTTCCTTATACCACCATGAACAACTAAGAACTTATTGTTAATAAGCAGTATTTAAAGACCATGCTGAGAGAAGATTCAAGAGAGAACACAGTTTGCATTCTCTTGTGATGCTTGCACTGCAGCAGATGCTTCTCCATAAAAAGATACTGTCCCCTCCCCACAACAGATTAAGGCTTAAAGGTGAGACTACTAATTACATACAACCAAGCATAAGACAAAGTTGCCCAGGGAGGTTGTAAAATCTCTATCTCTGTTGGTTTTCAAGGCTGGAATGGGTAAGTCCGCAAATAATCTGATCTAACTAGACCTGCTTCGAGCTCTGGAGGTCCCATCCAACCTAAATTATTCTACGATTCTAAAACATTCTATCAGTAGTATCTTGCCCTGAGTTGTACACCTTTGTGCTAACAACCAAAGGCAGTCTAGGGCCAAAGACTAGCTCACAGGGGTGTGTGAGTATATTTCTGCACTCTGCAACTGCAAAGCGACCAAGCTTGCTTGTCAGGGTAACAGCTTTCAACCACTCAGATAAGATATTTCAGTGGGACGTGACCATGCTACAGCCCTTCGGTAAGAAGCTGGTGAGTTGCACTCATGGGAATATACATAGCTTTTCAGTTTTCTCCAGGGAAGCGTTTTGGCTTTCTTCCTCATGGGACCTGCAGCTCCTCTTCTTGAGAGATCTCATGCACTATAAGCTGCAAATAAGCTTTTCATATCAAGGCACTGCTTTTTTGGTTTTTTTCTGGCCACATTTCACCATTTTTCTAGCCACTTTGAGAAATCCTGAACTATGCAAATTTTGGAATTATGCCTTGTAACCTTTCCTGATAGAGGTTCCTCCATCACTTCCTAACCACCTCCATCTGAAGGAACATCACCTCCACACTCTGGTTGCCAGAAGACAAATATCCTGGGAAACACAAGTATCACAGGACAAAGGGCTGCTCTGGCTGCCTGAAGAACCACTCTGTTGATGTCTGCACAGAAACACACAGAGGGAGAAATGGAAGGGCTTCCAGCCTGTGACAATATAGGGCACTAGCTGCAGCTGCACATGGGAGAGCAGCAGCAATTTTGTGAGGCCAATGTGGCCTCCGAGTGGAAGCGCAAGGACCAGCAATGGGGAACAAGTGTTTGCTTTGCTCTTTCTCTTGTTCTTCTGACCGAAGCAGGACTTAAAAGCAAAGAAGGTGAGAAAACAAAGAATATGAGTTGTAGAGAATGAAGCAGCTTATTATAAAGCTATTATGAATAGTTGGCTTGATGCTTAGCTGGGGGATAACAAAGTTAGCAATTAGAGATGATGAATGGTTGAAGGGTTTTTATAATGATACGGAGAGATTTTCATCTTTACATCAGACAGGTTGACTTCAGGTCAAGCCAGTACCAACTGAATGTGAATGCCATCTGATTTATTTCATCAGGCTGTGTGAAATGAGCTTGGTCTCTTGTAAGCTTTTTGGGACAAAGGCTTATTCATAAGTAATTATCTGTAATAAGCACCTCAACTTGCATGAGGAGGTGCTTTATACAAGGTACTGTTCAAACAGTCCAGCCTTGAAAAGGTTAGGATTCAACTACATACAACTGTAAAAGTAGAATTTAAATACGACAAAGAGAAAGACAGCATAGCTTGTCCAATACCTTACAGAAAGTATATGCCAGAGCTTTATTTGAATCTAAGTTCAATTACAAGCCAGTTCTTCCTGCCTGGGCATTTAGAAATTGCACAGTGCCTGTTGGGCAAAACTGATGTCTATATAAACAAGCAAAGAACATAAGGTGCCCTTTACTAGCCACCGTGCTCATCAGCATCTTTCAAGAGTCTGCTTCTGCTCTCACAAATCCCCTCAGTAAGAAAGAGAAGGCATGTTAGTACCAAGGAACTGCATCAGCTTCTGGCTTGCTAGCAAGAGCTATAAACAACATTATCTTCACACAATGGACAACTGCCTCTTCTACTTGGTTACTGTCAGAGAAGCCCTGGTATTTGCAAAGTGCAACTGGTAGTTCAGCTCCTTACCAGAAATTTTCAGCAACTCAGAATTATGAATCCTCCATTTTTTACATTTTGGGAACAGTAAATGAAGTATGTGAGAAGAGAAGAGGTTAGAGGTATTGGAGAATCGAGACTTAAGGGGCCAAAAATAGGTAGGAAAGCTGGAGGAGAGGAGGAATCTGGGAAATTAAGGTGACCCTGGGAGAAGAAAAGAAATAAAACAAGGACAAGAGACAGGGAGCTAATACACAGAGACCCCAGAGAAACTGCAGTAACCTGACCATCAGTGGGGATATACTGATGCAGTCCATTGTCATTGCCACTGACCTAGCAAGGATTTAAAATACCACACACACCACAGTGCTTCATCTAGCACACCACTAAGCAACACTACTCTGCTGCATGTTCTACCTTGAGTCTGTGCAATGGGACCACATTAGGCATTTGCAGCAGTATAATCATGTTGAGTAACTGGACTTGGTGAACTTTTTAAACATGGATTTTCTTGGGTCCTTAGAATGACTACCACAAAACCAACAGTGTGGAGGAAAGCAGGTGGGAGGTTAACCAGTCTTCGGTTCCCCATTCTAGGCTGCACAGTCCATACAATCAGATTTTGTATTTTGACAGTTCTCCCAAAGTTAAAAGTTACAATTATAAGAAGCTCAAAGCATGGAGTTTAGGAGTAGGCCTTCAGACTTGTGAATGTCTCCAAGGCAGGAATGGGCTAATTCAGGTACAACCAAGTAATATTAAGCAAAGCATCTGAGGGAGGAGGTAGAAGGAAATGTCCCCATGGCTAGAAAAAAAGAAGCACAAGTTTGTAAGGAGAGACAAAGGAAGTCTAGCTTTGGGTGACAGAAAAGAAGGTGATCTCTTTTCCTTCATTCCTTTCTGTGTCTTCTCCCAATCCTCTGCAGAGGACGGAGAGAAGCAGGCATTTTGGGCAACAAAGGAAGGGGAAGGATTGCAGCTTGATTCAGGAGAAAAAATCAGAAGCTAGCTGAGGTGCTAGAGCAGTCAAGGAACTTCTTTACTCTCACATAAACTACTGTGTTCTGTTACCTTATCTTTCACATGTTTTCTTCCGTTGTTAAAAGCCCATGGACTGAATAAATCTATTATCTTTACATTCTGTCTCCTGACACATTTGACTCTGAGCATGTAACAAAGCATTTTTGCTGCACAGTAGTGGTGACATTGGGACCCTCCTACAAACATCAAGATTTCTAATGCACAGCCCCAGGATTTCCAACAGCTTACAGCTGTCCAGTTTCAGAGCTGGTGACACTACGTTTGACAAGACGACGTTATCATCCAGGGACAAACAATTACCAAGAGAAAGCTAGCTTTTGGGAAAATAGCAAGGAAGACTCATGGTCCTGAGGATCCTGAGGCATGATGGACAATGTCCATGACCTTTGTTTTTGTTCACAGGTTTTGAAATTGAGTGTGGTCATTCAGACATAGAACACGGACCTCAACTGCTTCGCAGAAGCAAATCAGAAAATATACTTTGCCTGCACCTAATAGATACTTGTAAAATTTAGGGTGGTTCTTCCATGCGTCAGTAGACACAGGAGATGCTGCAAGCCTGATTAATTTGCCTCTGTTGACAAGAAGCACGGCACTGCTTGAGATGAGAGACACCGTAATATCAGTATCTTTCAGTCCTGAGGGTCTAAAACTGCCAACATCCTGTAAATTAGTAACTTCCAGTTGTCTACTGGTTGGGAGGATGGGCAGTTCACGTAGGGTGAACACAAAAAGAATATTGTTTAACTATCATTTTAATGATGATTACAGAGGGTTTTTTGCTAATTTTTCAATTGTTTCAGGCATCGCCTTCTAGTATCTTTGGCTACAAAAGGTGCCTGGATGACAGGTCAGATAAGACACAGGCCTTCTAAAAAGGTGAAAACATTCTTCAAACACAGTTGTCCTAATAAAGATTTTTGATAATGCAAGCCTTGCAAAAATAGTTTTTCAGAAAACAATGGATCTACACACTTGGGATGACTTAGTTAACACAAAAACAGAATAGGGAAAACTCACAATGCAAAGCTTTGTGTTTGGATGCTTAGTAGAGCTGTGTAATTTTAATCTCTGTAGATTAAACGTTGTCTATAGATCACTGTGCTCACAAAATGAAATACACTGACATTCAAACCAAAGATCCTGAAACAAACCCAACCAAAGGCATTAACAATGCTCCAGTGAATACACTTGCACACTCTCATATTTGAGGTCAATGAAGCTTATTCTAAGCAAAACATCTGGAGCACTCTAAATCCAGCTTTCTTAAAAAACTAAATCTATGCTGAGCTTCTCTTAATTTCTTTAAGATGCCATTTAATTACAGTCCTGATTGATGCCACTTTGCAAAACCACCTCCTGCACTACTTCTCCCACTATCAATTAAAATTATTCCCCCCCGCCCCCATTTTACTCAAGGTAGTTTCTCAGCACATAGCTTTAAAATTTGTATTTCTGGTCACTAGCACTGATTTTTGATCCAAATACAGAATTTAAGTGTTGTTATATGGTCAGAAAGTTTTAGAATCTATTTTAACCTTCCTCTGCTGTTTTCATCTCAGAGCTGGATTGAAACAAACACTTAAGAGTATTTGAGGCTAGAGTCAGATTTAGACTGAAGAAACGAATCTTCATTGCTTCTCAGGCTTTGTAAAGGGAGTCACTGATACCAGAATTGAAATGGAAATGGTAGGAGTACTTCCAACCCACTAAGCTGGTAAAGAATTAAAAAAGTATTCAACAGATTTTGTCTTTTAGATGCATTCAACTAAGTTAAACTGGGCATCTTTGGAGAATACACTTTCTTGGCAAAAACCTAATACTACCAAATTCTGGCCATAAGGTATTATACAAGCAAACACCCCCTGCTTCCTCTCATGGAAAAAAAGCAACCAGAAAACATTTCTGCTGTGCCCAATAGACCCCATCTGCCGCTGCATTCTCAGCCTCAAGGTTTGAGAACATCAGTGGCTCTGAGGCTACACCGTGAGTCCATTCGCCCTGAAAAGCAAACAAACAAGCCAGGTACACTTCATTCCTCAAAAATGTGTTCCTTTACCACAATACTTTGAGGCCTTTCCTAAAATAGATGTCCCAGACTGATTTCTGTTTGATAACTTTCCTCCTGTATATGCTGAAATTTCACTTTGGCTTTGTCTTATGGGAAGAACATCCTGCTGAATCTGTGTCAAGTCTTCAGCAGCATTACCCTCCCCCATAAAGCTATGAAATAACTACTATAAAGTTAATGCCCAGATTAATGCAGAATTAAACTCCCCTGCCATGTTAAGCTGGATGCAAATACATGCAAATATTACTGTATAATGTCTTTTGCATTGCTCAGTATGAGGCAAGTGAACCCATGACTACAGATGTAATTTTCAAAGAAAAAAAACCACTCAACCTCTCCAGCCACACTATGGGAAGTTCAATTCAAAGAGAATGTTCTATTTCCTTGAAGTTTATATCCCATAAAGAAGGCCTCCTATATGTCTTGCTTTAGGCATTAATATTATTTTATGGATGTAGAGTGAGGAAAATATACTACTCAGTTCTAGCAAGGAAAGCTGAATTCAGTCCTTAAGTACCATATGCGCATTACAGTGGTGATTATTATTAAGGTATCACTGAAATGGCAAAATCTCTCAAGATACACGAATACCTAAAGCATAGCTAAACTGCATAAACAAACACAGAGCCCCCAGAGAAAATATTACTATTTGTAATTGTACCACAATATGTCCTAGAAGCCTCAGAAAAGATATGAGGGCTAATCACTACTAAAGACTTAGAAAGAGTCCCTGTCCCACTACAGACAGACAAACAAGTACTTATTCTGTGGATAAGTAACTGAGATAGAGAAATGGTTTGCACAAACTGACGGGATGTCTAAGATATAGTTGCAAGACAGACATCAGAAGAGAGAAGCTTGCTTTTTATGGTGGCTCCAGTCAGTCCTTGTGGACACACTCACTTAAAGTCTCCCAGTATCTTTGCAAGAAGTGGCTGCAAGTTGCTATGACTCTAAGGCTTAGGATCTGCATTTGCTTTAAAAGTCATATCCACAGAGAGCAATGCATTGCTGCACAGGGATGCATGGAGCGTATCTGGAAGAAGTACTGTGCTAACATGTTGTGCCACGCAGACATACTGTTAACTGGCTGTGAGGGGCAGAAGATGAAAGAGCTGACATCTGCCAGCTTCCCCAGGATTTGTGGTAATGGTTAGCAACCGCGCTGCCTATTGAAAAGAAATACTTCATGTTTGTGGGTTGTGGCAGGCTGTGTACAGGCTCTTCTGCCAAGATGCAGGAGCAGCATCTCAGAGGTGGCTTTCCAGGATATTCATTCTCTTTATTTCTTCCCTTTTCTAAAAAAGAACAACTGAACCATATTCTGGCACTTAGAAGCAGCCTCCCAAAGACAATGTTTCCAGTAGTACACAGACTTTTTTGCTATTGCGCAGACCTTTGTTTTTCACAGCTTTGTAGTAGCCTCCATGCATTACATACAAAAATGAACACACTGTTTGCCTAGAGTGTCCCTAAGGGAGCAGAGTTATTGAGGTCTGAAATATCTTCATCCCATTTGCTGCCCCAGGGCTGATTGCTACCCTGCATCTGCTATTCATGGGAACTGAAAGTTAGCTGGCCAGAAAGAAAAGCTCCTGCAAAGAAAACATGTTTTACAGAAAAAAAAAAGGAAAGAAAAATCTATAATTATCCAGTCACATTCGTGACAGTGAGATCCTCCCAGCTTTCCAGGCAGGTACAATTAGCAATTGTTTAAAACAATCAATGAGTTAATTACAGCAGTAACTTTCCATTACATTTCACAGGGAATGTGGTGGGGGACATTAGAAACTGTAAAGCAGTGCTTTCATTTAAAAGACAAGCAGAAACAATACCAGCGTAAGCAGCGTATGCCCAAGACTTGCACAACTTCCCAGCAGCACTCCTCCCTGCAGTGCCAGTGGCCGCCGAGCCCCTCCGGAGCAGGCTTAGCGCTGCAGAGTGTCTCTTTCCCCTTCGTGGTTACACATTTTCTATCAAAAAGAGACCTGAAGCCCCAGTCAGGCTCAAAATGTATCTCTTCCCGTACGCAGAATCTTGCTTAACCAGCCAAAAAGCATGCTCTGCAGTACAGCAGATAACCTAGTAATGCAAATGCCATCCACAGCTTTCTTACTCTAGGTAGCACATTTTGAAGTGGCTTAAATAAGACAGGACTCCTGTCAGTAACCACTTCTCACTATGAACACTGGACTGTTGATACTTTCCTTAGCTTTTTTGTCTCTTTTTAAAGCTTCTTACTAGCAAAGATTAATGACTTCATTGTCCCTGTGAAACTGGGAAAAATGGGGGGGAGCATTGCTAAGCATAGCTACAATTTATCTATCTGTACCTGAATCGTACTGTTTAGCTTTCATTTGCTGCAAACACAATTTTAGCATGGTATGAGATACTCATTTATATCAAGACAATTGATAAATTTATGCCTACCATAAGAGCTGGCATCATAATCTAGTACCTCGAGCTTTTGTGCTTCATTATCATCTCAAGAGTGCTCGGGTCTGCGTTCAATTGTATGTCGCCAAGATGCAATTTCAGTTTCAGGTAATGATTGCAGACTTCTAGATCATGCCCAGTAAAGCCAATGAAAATATTCCTGTTCATATTGCCTTCTTCCTCTGCCAACTGGGCATTTCATTACAAGTGGCACAGATCTGTGTTTCTGGGTTGCATGCAGAAGTGTCAACCTACAGCTGCCAGAAAACCACTGCTGCTTTGATAAAAATGCAACAGTTTCCATGCATTCTGGACTCTCCTTTTCAAGGTGGGTTGGAGCAAGGGCCTTCGCCAAGTGAACAGCCACCCCATCCAGATGCAGGGAATGTGCCCTGTTTTGGCACCCCAAATGGCAAGCACGTTGCTCAGAGAACATACATTCTCTCAGTCTCTCAAAAAAAGATAAGCCAGCATATGAAAAAGAACAAGCATGTATTAGAAAAGCTATAAACATAGTGTTTCTCTCTTCCTAGCCCTAAACAAGGCTGAGCAATGGCGTGTTATCACTCTCCTTTGGAGATAGCTGTCAGGTATGCTACTACCTGCTTGAGGGAATGAGATGAAAGCAAGCCAGCAGCAACCTGTCCCCTCCCTTCAAACACTCCAAGCACCAGCCACACTCAACTACATCCCTGCCAACCTTCAAACTCCATGCAGAAGTCAATATCCCGCTCCCCTGAACTACTGTTTCAGGTTCCAAAATTAATTGTAATGAGTTATCTTCTCCAGTGCTTTGCCAATTACACCCTACAGATGCTGGGAACACAAGGAATGCACCATACCTATGTCTTTATGTAAACATGGACATTTGCATAACANTTTTGCCTACTGATGCAATACCCCATTCTATATAATTTGCATCTGTTTTAAGGAGAATAAAGTATATAGCAAACTAGTTCACAGCACAAACTTAATGTTTTGTTGCATTCTTGAAACGGATATTGTTTTTCACTGTCTTATCACATTTAATCTGTCAGGTTTTGACACAATGAAAGTTTCCCTGTAATAATTGCATAGAGATTTCAAATAGAATTTTGTTTCCCTAATGGAATGCCACCAGATTATGATTAATTTCCCTCTAGCTTGAGGTCTCAGAAAAAGTTGACTTAAAAAAGAAAACAAATACAAAAGGCCAATCCGAAGATCCAAGTTTTCAAATACGTCTAGCAACCATGGGGGCCTAGCTTGAAGTGCACTAAAGATCTTCAAAAGCAAGGGGTGAGAATTTTGTAAAAGGCAGCTCCATTTAAGATGTGCCAAGCGGGCCAAGTTAACAAACAAACAAAAGAGCAATTGTTTGGAAGAAGTAAACCTAAACCCCACTGATTTTAATCCCACCTTTAAATACAATTTCTAAAATGACACCATGGACTTTACAACCAGACAGCAGAGAAACAGGTCTGTTTCAGCAGAGCGTGACTCCTGGAGACCCAATGTCACATAAGCGACAGAAGCAGGGTTGCAAGTGCAGCAATTATAACAGCATTTCTTCAGGGAAAAGCAGCCTGTAAGCAAGAAAGTTCAGATACAAAACAGGTCAAAACCACTCCAAAATTACTTAGAGATCTCAAAGACGAAAACAACAGGTCAATTTTAATGGTGGTAAAAAACCCAACACTGTTCTCCTGAAAGAGAGAAATCAAGTGATTCTCTCCTGAAAGAGAGAATTCAGGCATCAGAAATCAAAAGATGAACACATGCAGGGCTGATTGCCAGTCAATCACTTCTACAAAACAAGCTTCTGGGCAACCTACATGAGGGACGGACACAATCCTGATCTAACTAGGAAAGAGTCTGGCATACAGCACAGCCTGTGCCCCATCTGAGCGTGAATTTGCTGCCCCTGGTTTGCAGTCCACCCCTTAGGGCAGTCTGGGTCAGTCTGTGGACTTTGTAAGTAGTTTCAGTGCCTACGATGAAGGCTAGCAAAGACTCAAAACATGGCTCCTTCAAACTGTTTTGGTCCCTGCAAGAAATGTCTCTGTTCAGCCCCTATAACTGCTGGCACTGCCAGTTTGATTTTTGTCAGATGGTTTCTCCTCACCCTCCATCGCCTGCCAGGTTCTCCAAGGCCAGATGTCTCAGGGCCCACTCTAGATTGGTGGTGCTGTGTTCATTTTCTTAACGTTTTGTTTTTTTTTTTTTTAAAGTGAAACCCCCAGCAAATCACCGTTCAACAGCATGGTATCCAGACTGAATGCCTCTCATTGCTTCTGCTATTTAAGGCATCTGTAAATAGCTGATAAGGACGCCAGCACTTATTTATCCCTGCAGATGGCTTATTGTTTTGGCAGAAGGGGGAAAACCACCACCTCAGGCGTAAAGGAGGTTTCTTAAGCCGAGGTTAGTCACTCCTGCTGCTCATGACTATATGCGTAGGCCTTAGAGCTACTGCATCTACATGGCTTGTGAATGGGATAAAGCTTCTTTCACACTGAGATAAATATGCAGACCACCATACTAATTAGCTTGATACACTGCTAGTGTAAGATAGCATAAGTCTATTGAGGTCAACACAGCTAAGTCATTTACTCTCACTTGAGATATGTCTGAAAAATAGGAGTAATAAATAATAGTCACCTAGACGCTAAGCCCATCTCTCCCCTCAAAGAACTATGCTCACTTTGCATCCTAACCACAAACGTGTCTGTACAGATGAAATCTCCACAGGTCATTTTCTCGCTGTGAGGTGAGCAGTTATATCAAATCCATGAAAAACTTGAGCAAAACAGGTAAATTTAAAGTATGGGTGGTCACGGCTTAGGCACAGCGGCAGAAAGTGGACTGGCGTCTCAATGCTAATGATCCCACCAACCTTCCTTCAGTGATCATTTCAAGACCTGAAGTTTTCCCCGGGAGATGTAACTCTCATCTGGGTCAGGTCTCCAGTAAGTAGATTAGCTTGGGGTTTGGGAAACAGAGAAAGTACGTTTGGCTAGTTACATCATTTGGATCTTTCCACTCTACTCTGTATAACTGCTTATGGTAGCAGAAATGAAAGGAGAAAACACATTGCTTCTTTATTTTCTTCCTTCTCTAAAAATGTGACCCTTGCCCCCTCCACTCCCTATCCTTATTCTCAGTCATTCATTTATTTTGGATGTTTAACAAAGATACAAGACTACTTTGAGCTTCTGTTTGTTTTTTGTTAATTAAAGCTAAGATACCTCAGAAGCCTCATATGCTTAAACACACACCTTTCTTTCCTATTCACTTTTTTTCAAATACAGATTAAAAAAGCATTCAACAGAGAAGTCATCTACTGTTCCCTATGCCCCTCCTGTCCTGGGGGTGGAGGGTGGGGCGGGGTAAATCCAGTAAAGGCATAGTTGAGTATAAAATAATACCAAAACTCTTGGCTGTCTGGATCAGCAGCATGCAGGCAGTAAAACTGAAAGAAATCTCATTAGCATGACATAACAGTCAATTACAATAAGCAAGATTTAATGTTAAGTACCGCAGCCTGATTAATCTGCAGATATTTCTATTAGTGGGAACAGTGCTCTACAAGTTTCAAGTTTCAGTTCATTGCACCACATTAAGCAGAAGGTGGGAAAGGTACAAGGGGAGACAGATTCATAGCCTGCGTAATTGCGCTGACTCCAAAAGCAGACCCCTTTCATTCTTGGAAAGGCTCTGACTTGATGTCAAATCCATGCAGACTCTGAGGGCTTCTCCTGATCATCATTTTCCAGCAGGATATTGAAGGGTTTTTGCTTTTTGGTTTTTAAGTGTTTTCCCAATACATTTCTAAGTGTATATAAACTATCAAAATGAAAAAGACAAATGCTCCATGCTTCAAAACATTTTGGATTCACACTTGAACAGTCAGACTCAAGTGCCTGAGGGCAAAACACACCAGAGAAAGTACGGCTTGCAGCCCAGCCTGCCATTACATCCAGAAGAGGTGGAGTATTTTGGAAAAAACATAATTTCTCTAGGAATGCCTGGCCTTGCAGTGCTTGGCAAAACTGAGCTTCCCACTGCGTAAGTTAAAAAAACAAAACAAAACAAAACAAAAAAACCCCCAAACACCCAAACCAAAAACCCCAAAGCTTTTGCATAAAGTCCCTCTTCACAGGGAATCTCCCAAATCTCTTCTACAGCTTTGAAGACTCACAATCTAAATTTTCCAAGGAGTTAAGTCTTGCCTACTTTTACACTGAACTGCTACAGAATGGAGCACCATTTTAACACTAAACCATTAAACTGAGCGACCTGACATCCTGAAGTCCCTTCTGACCTAAATTACTCTGTGATGCTAAGTAGGGTTCGTTTACTCAAAACTAAATTTTGGTAAGTTGGAAAATAATTTTAGGAAAAAGCTGTCTAACTCAAATTGAAGATCCCTAAAAAATGAGATTTAGAAAAACAGCATGGAATATTGAGAGTAATGCTCCAATTTGTTTTGGTACGGAGTAAAGTCTGGGCAATCACATGGGACTTTTTTCCTACTTCACTGTCCTGAAACAACTCGAAGCATGAGAAAAATTATTTTCAAGCAAGAATATTACTTATTCTATAGTGTGGGTTGCTGCTCATCTTCCTTGTTCTTTGCATCTCTCATGAGGGAGGGGAAACAGCTATTAAACAACACTCATCTCTGAAAAAATACTCTCTCTTCCTGCAAAGAGTTTTTTTCACTACAGCTGCACTCAAAAAAGTTCCTAGCATTCTCTTAAATTGTCAACATTGTGAATCTGTGGGGATCTGACAACTGGTTAACAGACCTAGAAAACCAGGTACATTTTGCCATTTCTTACAGACATTTTACATAGCTCTATCAGACCAAGACTGGGTGAAACAAGAATTACTCACAGGCAGAAATATTGCAGTGCTGGTCGGAGTCACAGCTACAGCTAGTTTGCTCTGCGCTTCACCTGGAAGTGGATTCTGTGATTCCCCTACTCATTCTACTTCATAAATACAAGCCTGCAGAGATTTTTCTGGGTTTGTTTTGTTTTGTTTTACCCTCTCAGGTTAATACCAAACCACAGACTTTCTAACGGGCAACATTTGCTCCTTTACCAGCTTGACAGGCTGTTAAAAACGCTGAAGATGCCTTCTATTCCACTATCTGATAGCAGTAGGATTAGAAAGTTTGAGGAATCTGGACTTTACTCACATACCTATTGTAGTCTATTGCTTGAAGATCAAGGCAAAAATTAGTAAATTCTAGTTTGTTTCTCAGTCTGATTTATCAGATCCTAGCTTCTCTGTTGAGCCAGAATTTTTCTTCTAGTCAACATATGAAAGATTGTGTTGGACCATTTTCTTCCTTGTCACATATCACATCTGGTTTCCTTGCAAAAGTTCTCATTTGCAGATCACTTAGCTGATAAAGCATGAGGATTCCTTCAGAGATTAACAGTCTAATCTTAAATTAGACCGACTACCCCTTATGAAAATCAACAGGTCTGTGCTTTCCTAGCTATCTACTCTTTACTCTTACTGCTCTCAGTGGAGGTAGTGCATGGCACTAAGTGCGACTATGCTGAAATAAGTTTCAGATCATTCAGCTTCTGATTTCCTGGGAGTGGGGAGCATGTAGAAAGATTTTGTAAGAAGACAGTCAAATTATTTTTTACTCTTCTTCTTCAATATCTTCAAAATATACTGTAGTGATATACTGTTAGCTACTTAGAGGACTATCTAGCAAGCTTCCTTGAGATCTGTGAACATATTTGACTACACAGATGCCCCCTGTAATTTCACTTAAAAATGGCATTACACAAGTGATGAATATATCTTGGGGAGATTGCCCTGCAGAGTGATGCCATTCAGTGATCTAGGTCACAGGAGAAGAGAGATTCTCCAGTAGCTGCAGCTCAAGAAGACAAAAGACAACGACTGACTGCCTCTCAATTTCAACTGACCATGGACTATATTTTGGGAGCAGAACAAACAGGGTTGCAGTCTCAGTAAAAGAGATGAGTTTACAAAGGCTCAGCTCTGCTTCTTAGGAAGGCCAGTGCAGTGAGCATAGCTCTGCTAACACATCAGCAAGGGCAGTAGAGTTAGGTCATGGCACCACTACATCTGCTGTGTGATGCCAGTGACTACTACAGATATGAAGCACGCCTTCTACTTCTCAAAGTTTTACCTGAAGCCTTTTTACTGTGAATACCTCCACTGAGAAATAAATTCAGGGAAAAGATTTGGCAAATGCTGTTAAACACTAACAAACCTCTGAATACGCAGCACAGTTAGCAATACCACTATTAGGGAGGACTAACAATCACGTACCACATTTTATTTTGTGTTCCCCTGTTTATTTACAAACTAGTTTTTACGTAGTTCAGAGATGACATCACCTGCCACCAAAATCTTTCCCTTTCTGATATAGGTCCACACACAGCAACTCCATAAAATAAATACTAGAACCACCTCGTAAAACTAGAGACCAGAATAGCACAGAAAGACAGTGCAACTATCCAAGCTAACATAAGGTCAGGTCATGCCCTGCCAGGAAAAAAAAAAAAAACATTAAAAGAAAAAAGCTGTTATTTTGCTTTAGTGGAACGGGTTAGTGGATAAAACAGTGGGGGATTTGGTTTGCATTTCCAGTTCTTTTCCAAACAACTTCTTAAACATCAGCTAAGTTGTTTAGTCTTTGTAGGCTCCAAATGTTACTATTTTCCTACTTAGCATTGTTATGGATGGCTGAGTTTCAACATCTGTTTTTATCCATTATGAAAGACAGCAGAGAAGTACATAGAACAGAATACCCATTTTGCTCCATACCATGCACATGTATCTATTTACCTGTTATGCAGGTCTATAATCATGGCATCCTGTGCCAGCAACCAACCTCTCCATTCCTGGCCATGTTTTAGAACAGCTTGATCAGAAGTCCACAGGACACTTTCCCATACCTCTGTTTCTTCGTGTGAAGTAAACCAGGCAAATATCCCTGCTAATCAATGGAAGACTAATTCCATACTTAAAATCCATGCTGAAAGGTACTAGAGAGATGGCCAGTCTCTGCTATGAATGCACTGCCTTCTTCCCCTACAGTAGAAGATTGTTTCTGCACTTTTTCTTTCTAGTCTCAGATCTCGGTTTGTCCCTAGCTCCTCTTTGCAGCTTGACAGCTGCTGTAGTTCTGCATAATCATAGAGCACAGAATAAGCATAAAACTGACTCGAAATCTAAACTCCATTTCCAAGTGCATCCTCTGCTGTCTTTCTGCACGAGCCTTTCCTCCCCCTCTCCCTGTCGGTTATGGGCTTGCCCAGTTTGCATGCAGACGTAGAGAGACTGGTTTTGGTAGCCACCAGGTACTGGTAAAATATAGCTGCATTTTCTATCATCTTGCAGTAAGTTCAAAAATCACATGCCAACAACAGAGTTAAAAAAATCAGAAGCGAAACATCATTTCCCCCTACCTCAGCATTTTCTCACCCTTTCCTAAGCTTCTTTGCAACCAAGGGCTGAGAAAAGTACCACTAGGCCATTTCAGGTCTTCTAGATAACTTTCTATATCACCTCCATCGCGTGTGCTGTTATTCAGCAGTTACTGCAGATCTCAGTTTCAGTAGGATTTGCAAGTCAATCCTCTATCTGTAAATCCCAGATGGCTCAGTGATTTTTAGCACAGCTATTGATCTCCTCATTCATACATACCGGCTTCTGGGCAAACACACCCAGCTGCTGTCATCGACCCCGTTTGACTGCCACGAGCAGAAAAGAGGACTTTGTGAACCCAAACGCTACCCGCTAATAATACCACCACTTTGAGAAATAAAATGAGGCAGGAATAAGCGTATGGTTTGCGCGTTTGCCTACCTGACAGAGATTACAAGGCTGCTGCCAGGCTCCCTCCCTCGCTCTGCAACAGCTGTGCTTTCGGCAACTGAGCAACAGCCTCCGTAAGCGTTGGGCTCTGAAAACGCACACGCTCTACACACACCCATCCAGCCTCGCCGTGCCAGACAGCCCCTTCTCCTTTGCTGTCAGCCAGCCGAAAAACAAGTTGCAATTCAATGACCAGCTCCCATATGAAAGGGAGATACAGAGGTTGGAACAATCAATGCAATTACCCTTCCTGAAAACAGCACGAGGCTTTTCGTAAAATAGGAACAATTAGGTTTTATCTGCCCTTTTCCCCCCTCCCATATATTACCTATAAATGAAGAAGGTCTTTAGCAAATCCCTGCATATTTTATGCCAGCTGCTGTCTTTCTCATTCTGTCTTACACCACTGCAGAACAGCAAGAACAATTTAGGCTTCCCGGCGGTGGGAAAGGTGACTGTTCCTTACCTCCACAAGGCAGGGATTCCTACCTCCTCGCTGAGACCTCCAAGGAACCATTTGTTCTGATAAATGATAGATGAAACCAGTTTCAGAGACAAAGGGTTGTCAAAGGGGAGACGAAACAAGCCAAAGGTCCAGCTAGCCTTCCCTCTCCACCCATGCTCTTTCCCTCAGATCACTAAGCTTGCTACCATAAATCAAGCCTCCAGGCGGCTGCAGCTGTAGTAGGGTATTTCAGACAAAGTGGCACGGGTATTATATACACTACTGCCACCCGTTCACGTTTTAAACACTATTTGTTGAGCTTTGTAACATGCAGTTTGTCTCCTTCTGCAGGGAATTACTAAGGCAGGCAGTCACATGGCTGCAGCGGCACAATTAGAGGATTCAAACCGTGCTAAGCTCTTCAGGGTTTTGATCTGGAAATCATATGGAGTCAGGAGATAAATAAACCAAATGATGATGAGGAACTACTATCTTCATGCAATTAGCAGCTTGTAACTCTCCCAGCCTGCACTCACCCACAGCTTGCTGTCACAGAAAAGCTCTGACTTACATAGTAGCGTAAACCTCACCTAAGTTAGAAAAGAACCCATTAGTACATGAAGTTTGAAATAAGCAGGCAAACAGGCTGCAACACACCCTCAATAAGGGAATGGCTGCGGGGTAGAAGAGGATATGTATGAATGTGATTTTATCAGATTTGGGGGGCCAGAAGTTTCAACAGTATAAAAATAGTTGGAACTTTTAAATTCAAATTCAAGTCCCATACAAGCCTTCTCCGAGGTTCAAAGTTGTTCAAAACCAGGAGAACAATTTCAGGGTTTCATTAAGTCTAAAGTGATCTGATAAAAATATTTGGATCTGAGATTTTGGGTTAGACCAGCTCCATCATAATGCTCTGGAAAGTCTTTATTGTGCAGAACACAATAAAATTAGCATGGAGTTGTTTATAAATGCAAGCACAGCACAGAGACCTCTTGGCCTTTGTCATGGCGGGATCAACCATGGAGTTTGTGCCTGACTTAAAACCTAGCCCAAGCCAGTTCTTCCTCCCCCCTGCCCAAACTTAAGGAGCATTTGGATTCATTGCTGTGGTGCATATGACTAATGACAGAGTTCTGCAGCTATGGGTTGGACGTCCCATCAGCATGGCCAGGTGTGGTGTTAGGATGTGGGCCCCAATAAAAACCCATCCCATCTCTGGTGGATGCTGTCAAGCCGCCCTGTCCACACATGGTTAGGCATACTCTCTATGTTCCCCTCGCTCCCCAGGACCATGTTTGCTTCATTTGCTTCAGTTGATAGACTGCTTCTAGCTGACTTTCAACTTCTTTCACAAATTGCTTGTAATATTTCTTCCCTGATCACAGTTTTGCTTATTAATTGTTTTCTTTCCATTTAAGTTATGCAATGAGGTAGCCAGTGTCATTTTTACCAATTCACTGATTTTACAGATTAATTAATGTAATTGTTCATTCTCTTTTGCCAAGGTGTCCCTCCCCCCACTCCCCACACCAAATACGTATTGCTACAAGCAGCCTCGTCTCTGCATTCAAGTCCCCGCACAACACAGCTCTTGCTTGTAATTCTCTTTATGGTCAGGGGTAGTACTGATGCTGCCAAAATCCATCCAAGAGCCAGCCAAAGACCAGAATCTTGCTCGAGGAGGCACTAATGGAGGTGCACAGACCCACAGCGGGAATGGGCAGCTCCTCAGCACTTTGCCCCTCCTCTGGTCTGTGGTATCTGTCCCTCTGAAACTTTCCATCTGATCCAATCCAGCCTGGGACACTTTCAAATACAAATCTTTCAGCCTTCCAAAGTGCCCCCTGATGACTATGTACTGCCATCCTCCACTGAGGACGGAGCTGAGAGATGGTGGATGGCCATGAGCACAGAAGTCAGTGCACTGGAAAATAAGCTCAGGAAAAAGAGGTGCTACTGGAGGGAAAGGTGCATACCTGACCCTGCCATTTACGTGACCTTTTCGCTCATTCTGAGCTGGTGAATGTTTGTGGTCAGAGTGATACAAATGTGGGTTGATCTCCCAGCACACAGCACTTGAATCCAGGCCCTGGCTTTCTCTTGGGATTCCTGCACCTTCTTCCTCTCCGAAAATCTTTCCACTTTGGGTATGACACCACCCTGACACTCTCATCTCTCCAGCAAGCTGCCCTTTCCCTACCCATTCTTACCCCCTGCAAAGCATATGCAGGGAAACATAATTAATATTCACAATAAAAATGGAAAAAAGAAAATGCCATTGAAGACCACTTGGGTTGCTGGAAATTTTGGTGTGGAAGTCCCCAAACTCAGGGGGGACTCAGTGATGGGATGGATTTGGTGTTGGACTCTAATCTAAATGAAAACTGGCATGTATGAAAAGGCTTAAATCAGAAAGCTGACAAAATACACTGATTTCTGTGATTTTACTGTCCTAAAACTATCAACCTCTGGAAGGAACACAGAGCACTTGTTTAACTTTTTATCTTGCTTTGGCACAGAAACCTTTACAATAAAGAGAAAAAGGGGAGCTTAAAACCAGAGTAAAGTCCATACAATGGGGTTCTGAATCAAAATCTATTACCTGTCTTGTGAAAAAGACAGCAGCGTGTACCACAGTTGCCTCCTATAAATCACTAACTGAACAAGAAGCAGCAAGTCAAACAGACTAGTGCTACTGCATACTTTCTGAACAGTTAGGAAAGCAACATCTGACGGTCATCTCATGAACGTCTTCAGTGGCCTGACACACAGCATTGCTCAGTTTCATCTTGAGAGGCCTGTGCTTGTCTGCTCCAGCAAAGAGAAGTTCTCCCCTCAACCCAATTTTTCGGTCTCCAGCCTCATCTACGTTGTGACTCAGGTTAATTGCTTTTAACAACTGCTTAGCAATGCAAGGTGTACTGTCATTAAGGCGATCAACACTTACTGAAGAATCAAATGTTTCCTCTTGCCAGTTTCATCATATGCGGTCTAAAAAAACCCCGGATCTTAAATCTTAGTATTTTAAAAACAGGAATAAATATAGACGAGCATTCTGTGCGACCGCACTTTGATTCACTATGTGTGGTTGGTCTACTTTTTTTTTTTAACTTTCTGTGCTTTAAAAATAAACCCCGAACAGCTGTGATTCTGGCATATTCACATGACTCAGGGAGCTGGGGTTCCATGAGACACCACAGCGTAGAACGAAGTCATGTGCTGTGCTCCTCACAGAAAAGCTGAACATTCTGGGCAGCCATCATCCTTGGTGCAGCTCCACTGGGTTCACTGAACTCAGTACAGTGTGTCCAAACCAACTGTCTTTTGTATCTGCGCGGTAGAGATAAACATGAAAAAATAAACCCCATTTCATCAAAATTGTAAAAAAACTTTAAGACATATCAAAGTGGAAAATGGGCAAAACAATCTGGTGTCAAGCAGAACTTGTATGTGAAACAAAGACAGCAATACTATATCCTAGTTTTGCTACACAGACTTATTTTTAATGCTCTATCTCTGTGAAGCAAGCCCATTGAATTATTTTTCCTTTCCCGAGTATAACACATTAAAAAAAAAAAAAAAAAATCCAAAACCTTGTCTACTTCAAGCTCCCTAGAAGTAATGTGAAAGTAATGCCTACCAGAATTTTAATGACACAGAGATTTACTGCAGATTAAATTTGATTAAGTATTGCTAAGTAATGAGGCATTTCAGGGGACTACAAGATAGTGAGGGAGTTTCTGCATTCAGTCTTTTGTCGGTAGTACTTTGAGTAATTTACTAATATAGTTCATATTATGTAGTGTTTCACACAGGCAACTTAAATGCATGTTTAAAAAAAAATAAAAGTAGTCCATAATATAAACATCCCTAGCATACAAATGCTGTTTTTTCAGAGAAAGTTCACAAAACAAAAATGCTTTGGAAACAACAGTAATACTTATACAGCATCTTTCATTTTCCAAAACATTCAACGGAAAGAGTAACCAATTAATCCTTAACAACACACCTTTGAAATTCATAGATTACTAATTCTCCTTTTACAGATAGTCCCACTGAGGTAGGATAGTGAAATTATTTAGCTAAAGCCATAGGGAAAGCTAAGGCTAAAAATCAAAGGAATATTGACAGCTAACGTGTTTCCAGATCCATATCTTAAATAATTCTTAATGAATAACCCATCATTTTAAAAAAGTGTGTACTGAAGTTCTGTTACAGGTCTAGTGACTGGAAGAGGTCTTGGTGGTGGTCCCTTCTCACTGGTTCTCTGTGCAGCACTTACCACACTGCAGCCCCATTCCCACCTGGCTATTACAGACTACTTTAGTATAACTAATTTAGCAAAGACCTTCATGCAATGGGTAGCATAAATGATAGAGATGAAATTTTCCACAGTCTTGCACCATACATGGTTTCGGCTATCCACCCAAAGACACGATACTGTACAGAAGACATTTGAATGCTATGCAGCATCAGATCACATGAAGCATAAATTGTGTATGGCACACACCCTTTACACAAGCAGTCTTACTTTCAGCATAGTTGCTTTCATTAACACATTCCAGTAGTTCTTAAAAATGCAAGCTTGTTCCAAATCCTTCCCAATGAGGAGGGCAGTAGCTCCCTCTATATTGAAGGGCCACATTATTCTGGGAGAAGAAAAATAACTATGCTTCTACGTGAGGAATTAAGTACATAGTTCAACCATAAATGCACATGACATCCTTTTTAATACACAGACAGCTATACTAGGGCGAAAGTACAGGCAGAGTTGCTTGGCTTGATGTATGAGTCTCCCCCATCCAATCAATGTGGATGCTGTAGCCAGAGCCATAACAAAAGCAGGGGAATGAAAATTGCTGGTCCTCAGTATCCTTTGAGAGAGGGGCATCAAATGTGATCAGTAGCTCTGTCGACCGCTATAAAAAGATAGGCTGTAGACTTGCAAGGGCTGAGCAAGTGGCATTCGGAAAGAACAGGAGGAAGAAGCAAACATGATGAGACTTGGCTTCAAGGTCAAATCTAAAAGCAATGGTAGAAAAGCAGTTCAAGCTGCAGGGAAAATTCATTATTCTGTGGGTATCATCATACTTCGGCTATGAATTCTGGCCAGCACCTGGGAACCAAATTTAACCCCTTGTAGATCTACTGACTTGCATGGTGTCTTTACTGAATAAATTTCTTTAAAAGTTCTGGGATGCTTACTCTTTGTAATGAGAAGTTCAAGAAAATCCACATTAACCTAACAGTGAGTCTAAATATAGACCAGACTAATTTGTTCTTGTCTTGCTGAAGATCTGGAACTGCCTATGCAAAAACCTGGGTTAAATTATCTCACCTTAGCTTGCAAGTAGTTTCACGGAATTTGGGGCTGTCAAGGTAGTGAGTGAGTGAGACACAGAATTACCATGCAGTATTACCATGACAAAGCTATTATCTGGCTTTGATGTGGAGGTGGATGCAGGGGTCATATGAAGGATCTCAGATGCAAGTACTGGTGGTTTTCACAAACAGCCATATGTCTCACATCCTTTCAAGATATGTGTATTTTCAGAACTTACTGCATGTTAAACAAGGGAAGTTTTAAATAGGATCAAGGGTAAAACAAAGCAGCTGAAGAGAGGTCTTCACACTTTTGGATGGTGGCAATGCAACCCAGGTGGAAATGGTCTTCTGCAGAATGCAAAGTTCTAGCAACAGGTGAGAATGGGAAATGAAATGGCCAATACACCGTAGAGAAAATATCATGCAGGGCCCATGTTTTGCCTAATACAGCTTCCCTGAAGTCAAATAGAATAGATGTTCATGCTATTCCTAGTGACAGAATAGAATAGACTATTTCAGTTGAAGGGACCTACAACAATCACCTAGC
Source organism: Pandion haliaetus (assembly GCA_013401275.1). Lineage (NCBI taxonomy): Eukaryota > Metazoa > Chordata > Aves > Accipitriformes > Pandionidae > Pandion > Pandion haliaetus. The sequence continues at coordinate 152,391 of VYZV01004637.1, read as the reverse complement.
CCAACTGCAGGGCTGACCAAAAGTTAAAGCATGTTGTTCAGGGCATTGTCCAAATGCCTCTGAAAACACTGACAGGCTTGGGGCATCAACCACCTCTCCAGGAAGCCTGTTCCAGTGTTTGACCTCCCTTGCAGTAAAGAAATGCTTCCTAATGCCCAGTCTAAACCTCCCCTGACACAGATTTGAACCATTCCCATGCATCCTGTCACTGGATCCCAGGGAGAAGAGCTCAGCACCTCCCTCTCCACTTCCCCTCCTCAGTCCCATCACCAGCTTGGTTGCCCTCTGGATGCATTCAAGAACCTTCACATCCTTCTTATATTGTGGGGCCCAGAACTGCACACAGTACTCAAGGTGAGGCCGCACCAACGCTAATACAGCAGGATAATCACCACTTCTGACTGGCTGATTATGCTGTTTGATGCACCCCAGGATGTTGTTTGCCCTCTTGGCTCCCAGGGGACACTGCTAGTTCCTACTGAACCTGCTGTCAAACCAGCACCCCCAGACTCCTTTCTGCAGGGCTGCTCTCAAGCCACTCCTCTCCCAATTTAGACTTGTGCCCAGAGTTACTCTGCCCCAGGTGCAGGATCTGGCATTTGGACTTGTTAAATTTAATCCCATTAATCATAGCCCAATGCTCCAATCTAACCAGATCCCTGCTGCAAGGCCTCTCGTCCCTCAAGAGAATCAACAGCACCTGCCAGTTTTGTATAGTCAGCAAACTTGCTCCTGCATCCAGGTCGTTGATAAATATATTGAACAGAACTGGCCCTAGAATTGAGCCCCAAGGGACACTGCTGGTGACTAGTCACCAGCCAGGTATAGCCCCATTCATTGCAACGCTTTGAGCCCTGCCATTCAGCCAGTTCTTCACCCAGTGCACCATAAACCTGCTCATCCCACAGCTGGACAACTTGTCCAGAAGGATGGTGTGAGGGACAGTATCAAAAGCCTTACTAAATCCAGAAAACTACATCCACCACCTTCCCTTCACCCACTAGGTGGGTGACCTTATCGTAAAAGGATATCAAATTAGTTAGACAGGACTTTCCCTTTGTGAACCCATGTTGAATGTGCCTGATGATTGCATTATTCTTTAAATGCCTTTCAATAGCATCCAGTATAATCTTCTCCATAATTTTTCCAGGAACTGAGGTTAGACTAACAGGTCCACAGTTCCCTCATGCCCTGACTGCATATAGGGCAACTTCTATACCAGGCAAGATCAGGGAGAAGGGCTGCACAAAACACACCTGTGAAGCACACAGCCTTGTGTGTTAGAGAAAGAACTCATTCCTGAGGGCTTAGGAAGCTGCAGAGACAAATAAATCTCCAAACACTGGTTTAAAGTTCTGTGCTCTGTATGGTACTCAGGCAAACCCTTAATATTCAGTGCCTGCATTTCATGCCCTCAGGGAGAATTAAGTGTTTGTGAATTGTGGCCTGAATGACCTGACAAAGAGCTGGGAGCATTGAGAGGGTCAATGTTTCACAGAGCTGGAATCAGGTGGGTGCAGCAGCAAAATGCCTTGGAAATTATTATTCTTTTGGTTTTTAAAGGACTGAAAAGGACCAAAGGAATAATCTTTTCTGACCCCCTCACTTAAGAAGATTGTCAGAAGACATGTGCAGAAGATGCCTCACTCCAACCACTGTGAGCTTCTTAAATGAGGAAAGTACCCAGGGACATCCAGATTGTTGGTGAGAAATGTTTATACAAACAATTTTTTTTTTTTTCTTCTTCTAGCAAATCTATGAACAGAAGTTTCTTTTTTTCCAGTACCAAAAGCCAGCAACCATTAACTGGACAAAAATAGGCATCTGAGCACTACAAAAAGGAGATTTTGGAAAGCCAGTCTATGGGAGTGTCCTGCCTTGGGAATAGACGTAACCAAGGAAAATGCAATGAGTGCTACACTGGCCAAGTTTGTTGTCACAAACAAACCTGAAGGGCTGGATCCGAATTCCAGTTTCAAGTGGCATGGATTTAACTCACACGCTAATTCCAGAGCCTGAGTCCGATCCCAGGCATGAATCCATACGCAGAAGGGGAAGGGATGTAGCTGGGGGTTTGAAATAAGCCTGCAGGCTCCTTTGCCATCTTGCTCAGCTGGCTTCAATTCCTTCAAGCAAAATCTACCTCCTAGTACACTTCTTGCTATTTTCAGTTTATGTACCTCTTAAACTGTAGGGATCATGCCTAAGAAAACACAATAAAATGCTCATAAGTAATCTCTGCTATATTCAGTGTAACATCAAGCAGACATTTTTCATCATAACACCCACCAAAGGACTGTCTGAAAGACTCATCTATGAAATGCATAATCACACTGCCACTTACTGTAATTTACCGTATGAGCAAAGAAGAAAACATAGGAAACTATTAAGACTTCCTTAAATTACCAGAAGGACATCAAAACTAATAATCATTCAAAAAACCCTGTTCAGCTATGTGCCATGGGTTTTGAAAAAGATGGAAAAAATGTTATGAGAGTAAACCTTGAGACAACAGGTAGAAGAGGCTGAACCAGCAATTGCCAGTACTGAGGAGAAAATGAAACTTTTGCTCTTTTGGAACCAAGATCCAAACTGAATTCCTGCTACAGCACTTTTAATATATCTCTGCTTTCTAACTTTTTAGAGAAATGCTTTTATTCTCTTATTTAACATTTGAGAGAGCACAGACTGCAGTACTTGCACAAAGTTAATGAAAAAAAAAAAACCAAAACCAAAAACATTTGTACGCTTCAAAAGTAAAGTTCAAAAGAACTCAAACAAATTTTTCCCCAGTAAGTACAAAACCCTAACACAATACCAGGAGCTCACTTAAGATTAATGCAATGTAGGTGATGCAATCCATGCTGGAGGTATCAACTTTAGAAAGAAATGTCTTCCTCCCATGTATTTGTGGACCACCTCGAGGACACGGAATACTGTTTTTGGGAACGCCACTGAACTAATGGGAGATAAGGTTCCTCTTTTGTCTTGCTGTAACATGTTCTCCTTTGGTCCGTAGCCCTTTTAGATGTGCAGCCACAGTCTTAAGTTGCATGAACTCCCGGTATCAATACAGGCTGGGGGATGAAGGGATTGAGGGCAGCCCTGTAGAGAAGGAGTTGGGGGTACTGGTGGATGAAAAGCTGGACATGAGCCAGCAATGTGTGCTTGCAGCCCAGAAAGCCAACCATATCCTGGGCTGCATAACAAGAAATGTAGCCAGCAGGTCGAGGGAGGTGATTCTGCCCATCTACTCTGCTCTGGTGAGACCCCACCTGCAGTACTGCGTCCAGCTCTGCGGTCCTCAGCACAGGAAAGACATGGACCTGTTGGAGGGGATCCAGAGGAGGGCTACAACAATGATCAGAAGGATGGAACACCTCTCCTGTGAGGACAGGCTGAGAGAGTTGGGGTTGTTCAGCCTGGAGAAGAGAAGGCTCCGGGGAGATCTTATTGCAGCGCTTCAGTATTTAAAGGGAGATGGGGACAAACTTTTAGCAGGGTCTGTAGCAATAGGACAAGGGCTAATGGTTTTAAACTAAAAGAGGGTAGATTCAGACTAGATATAAGGAAGAAATTTTTTATGATGAGGGTGGTGAAACACTGGAACACATTGCCCAGAGTGGTGGTAGATGCCCCATCCCTGGAAACATTCAAGGTCAGGTTGAAGGAAGCTCTGAGCCAACCTGATCTAGTTGAAGATGTCCTTGCTCATTGCAGGGGAGTTGGACTAGGTTACCTTTAAAGGTCCCTTCCAACCCAAACCATTCTATGATTCGATGATTCTATGGACCCTTGTTCAGGTGTTGAAAGCCACCCAACTTCCCTTACCTGCTATGTACAATCAGACAGAGCACAATCCACAGCCTACTGCTGTGACTTTTTTGAAATACTGTGTCAAAAAGCATTTATTGCTCCAGCATCAGTGGGCCTGTGCTCATCACATCAAGGATGACCCTCATGATTAGCATACCACTTGGGAAAACATCAAAGCTGACTAACTTGACCAATACTCAGACTTCATCAATTTGTCCATAAAGCTACCTTTGCAATGGAATGAGACCATCTTGTCTTCTATATCCTGGCAATTAGCAGCCTTTTTGCTTCTCTAATCTCAAATTTAAAGAATTAATGTTCCCACTGCAAAAAAAAGAAAGTGTTCTCTAATGGGTAGCACTAAGGTTTTTGGTTTCTTAAATTTATTCAAAGAAATCAAACAAAAAATCCAAACCTAAATTGAATTCACACAAAAAAAGCTGCTCAGCTAAATTCAGCTGCAAAGCTGATGTCTAATACACCACAAATCAATGACAACACATACAAACAATTCCCAAATTATCAATGAAAAAAGGTCACACCTCCACAGGAGGTGCAAGGAGATGCTGTAGGAACCTCGCTGCAGGGATGTCCATAGGATTTGATTCTACTCTGAAGGAGGTTTTCACATGACGCAGAACTGTGTGATGCACCAGTAGCTGCTACAGAACAGATCAAAGCTCCTTGTGCACCAACCCTCCCAGGTTAAATCCCAGTCTGTGACCAAAGAAAGAAGCCACAATTGCTAAGGGCAAGAGGGAAGTCAAAGCAAACCAACCAACCAGACAAATCAAACAAAACAAGAATGTGAGATGTACAGAATTCCTCTTTTAAAAAACAGTAACATCTCTGACCATGAAGATAATGACTTTGGCCTTTGAGGTCTTGTCTTAGAGAAGAATCTTGCCTGGCAACCTTGACACACATTCACACATCCAGCCACAACAGGAAAATGGAGTCTCAAATCCTTTAGAGAAGCCCCTCAGGAACACTTAAAAGTCAAAGAAGAATAGTGGGTTATTTGTTGTTTTGGCAAAACACAAATAAGTTTATGGCCCCAGCTCCCAACCTCCATCCTCTTCTATACATTCAATACGGAGAACCTGGAGCTCTGTACTTGATGAGGTCACTTCTGCAGCATGTCAACCAAAAGAGTGACCTCCCTTCCCCCGCAGCAAACCTTCAGCCTTATGAATTCCTGTACTCATCCTATTGCCACCAGATCACTTTGTTACTAATACAATAGACTGGATTTTGTTAATGGCAGAAGTGATGCCTAATCCAAAGTGGTTGCCAAAACCATAAAATAGAAAATTATAATACCACAGTACCTGGGGGAGGAAAAATACATAAAGAAAAAAAAAATGCCTCTGCCTTTTCATTCAGAGCAAAATAAAATTAAGGGACTACAAAGAAAACCACATCAAAAAGGTTTCAGGTTCTGTACTGTGCCTCAAAGAGGCATAGGGTAGATTGTCCACTTAAGAAAGACGAAAGATTAAAGTACCTCCATAGTAGGGACACAGAGCTCACAGCAGCAAAAAAACTGTTTCTTTTATCTTGAAATCTCTGCAGCACTGCAAGCTGTAGTCTTGGTCTCAGCAAGCCTTTGTGGTCTTTTGGTCAGGACTTCAGACAGGCTTATTAGGACATAACACTTTATACCCATGCTCCGCAGTGCCTGTATTTCAGGAAAGCCTCCCTCATCAGCTAGCGTGAAACATCTGGGCCTTACCCTAGAGACTATGGGTTCTTTGGAAGTCTGAATTGTTCAGTGATTGACAAGAAGTCCCAGACCTTCCTACTGCTGAGCATCTTTCACGCTGGAAGTCTTCCCCCAGCCAACACTTCTCAGAAATGCATCTGAGTGAAGAATACTGGAGTATCATCTCTTCTTCTTTCTAATGTGTAAATATCTCACTGAGCAGAGCCCCAGGGGGGAAGCTAATTTCAACTTGTGGAGGTTTCTTACATATGCTTTTATTGTGCCATGGCAGAAAAAACCCAGTATTTCATTCTCCCAAGCACCAATTCTCCACAAAAAAAGCAGCATTAAAGGTGTCCTGCATTAGTGAATGTAGTGACTCAGGAAAAAAAAAAAAAGGATCATGGGCCAGAATTTTGCTGTGTGTATCTGTATCTCCTTGTCTACAGACGCATTTATAGGCAAGCAACACCCCTCTTCCCCCAGTCAGGCAGGCCAGGGGTACACTCCTCTCCTGTGTGCTCTTCATCCCCACCCTAAGCTGAGAGGACAACCCATTGCCTAAGCAAGTGGTACTAACAGAGGAGGTACCTGCCTGGGAGCTGAGGAACCAGCACTGCCAGTGCTCCACACTCTCAGCTCCTTTAAAAGGCAGACCACAGGGCAGACCACAGGATGCCAAGTAGCCAGGCAAAGGAAACCAGAGAGATTTCCAGCAAATTTTGGCTTGCTTTCTGATCTGTTTTGAATTCTGTCCAAAGAACATTGTAATTTCTTGTCCATTTTGAATTCTTTCCAAAGAACATTGTAATCCTGACAAATTAGCATTTGCAGGTAGAAAACAAGAAACCATTTTGCTGGAGAGCTTCTCGCTAGTCTATCATGAAGTCATGAACCTGGGATGCTTTCACTTTGTATTTCTTTTAACAAAAGTCAGTAAAACATTTAGCCCATAGGCATACCATCACACATGGGATATTTCACATACACAGAAAACCCAAAAGGGGCTCAAGAGTTCAGGGGTGGCAGGGGGTAGGAGAAATTACTCATCCTATTTTATATACTAGGTAGAGAATTGACGGATAGAATTTTAGAAGTACCTAAAAGTGACCCAGTACAGCTTTCCCATATATAAGATTCTGCAGTTTTCAGATCTGATACCTTAAGTCCTTCCAGGGGTAGAAGCAATCACTATAAATTTTACTGCAACGCTGTGAATCCTGAGACTAGATCGGAAGGACTGTGAGACAGCAAACCCTAAATCTGTCACTGGCTAGAAAACCTCCACCTAGTTCTGAGGACACTGAGAAATACATTTTTAGCTCTATTATAAATGAGTTAGGTGACTTTATGCAAGTCACTTTACCTTTCCCTCAGAAAGCACTTCCCTTCATCTCCTTGGCCATCTTGTCTGTTTAGATTGTAAACTTTTTAAGGCAAGGACTGTGCTTGCACTAGGGCTACTCAAAGAGGCTCCAGTTTGCCAGAACTTCTACGTTTTATCATAATATTACCACTGCAATTAATAAAGACTAAGGGCTGATAACTATACATCATTCCAAAGCACTTAGATGGCATCACCATACCTATCACATAAAGAAAAACAGTTGTCTCTTGTTTTCTCTTACAGACAGTGCAGGCTCTTTAAAACTAACTCACTATTTAGAATTGTTATAAATATGAAGAAAAAAAAACTTTTTAAAACCAGAAGATCTCATGCTTCAAAATTTTGTGGCAGTCATTGTTTAACAAGAGGAGACTTCCCCGAAAGACTCTTCCTAGAATCCACTATACAAACCTTTTGTGAATAAGGCAGATTAAGTGATTTTTAAGATTTACTCCATGCTTGTTAAAAAAAATATGTATTTTGCCCATGCAGTTTCAGAGGAGAATCTCAAAACTGACCTCAAACGTCCAATACATTTTCTTGAATCTGTGAACAGCACAACAGTGGCACTTAGACACGTGACATGTCCAGATCATTTCAATAAGAGGCTATTTCCAGGACCCCACAGCTGCCCCAAGGGATGCCACACAGGAGGGCTGAAGAACAGGTACACACCTACTGAAGGAAGCTAGGCTCTGGGCTACTTGCCCCGACACAGCTGCAGTCTAATCTTGGACACAGAAGCTGCTCCGGATCCTCTTATCATCTTGTGGGAACAGTGGTGGGGAGGCTGTAGCAGAGTTCCCATGTCCAAATAAGAATCAAACTTTGCCCCACTGGCTTTATAGCATCAGCAAAGCTCAAACCTGCTTAAGACAGCAAAGAATATAGCCCAAACTAGCTGCTTTGCTCGCAAGCATGCTGCTTCCACACAGAAGGTCAAGAAAGCTGTAATTTAGGTATTTGCCTTTGCAACTAATAAAAAAATCACAACATAGCAAAAGCCTTTATCCTTCTTTTTTCTTCCCTTTAAATTGATCAAAGCTTATTTAGTACAACTGTAAGAGGTTAAGATGTCATTACTTTGCTTTGATAATTGCATGATGAATGAAGTTATAAAAATTTAAACCAAACATTTCAGTTGTCCCATAGCAGCTCTGATTGAAAAATTTGTTCAGCAAAATGAAATTAATTGTTATGGGTATATTTCCCTTTTTTTTTTGCCCACTGTCCTATCATTTATGCCTTTTGGAGCTTCTTATCATAGGGATAAATGTAATGAACTCTGGCTGCTTTGCAGATGAACCATATCCCAATTAAAATTTAGCTCAGAAATGTCTAATGGCTGTTCCTTCTTGTAAGCTGAGTTTAAGTCTAAGGTTTGAGAATAATAATTTAGTTTTAAAGCATGGTGTTGTCAATTAAAGAGATTTGCTTCACACCGAATCTAGAGCTCCAAAGTCTTATAAACTACTAATGATAAAAAGATCTGAAACAGCCTTCCTAGAAGTAGAATGAATATAGCAGTTTAAAAATGCATAGTGCTTGATTAAATATGATGGTTTAAAACTAATTAAACCACTCCTCACACTCCCCAGGGCTCCTATCCTATAAAGAATTCAACTGGACTACTTGGGTAAGTAAAAGAACTCGCTTATGTCTGTGCCTGAATTTTATTAAATTCATGCTCTGCTAAATGCACCCACACTTGTATATTAGTTTTAAAAGGATATGGTGGTGATAAATGTTTTTTATTAAAAGAAACTGAATTATTTCTACCATTTCTCTCTTGAATTATTTCCACGGTGAATTTCTTTCTTTCTTGCAAATCCATTTTACTGCTCATAAAATATATGTTCCCTGTGGGCATACTAACCATCTGCCAGCATGTGAGCATGTCCTAGAACAACTACATGAATCTGTATTCCCGAATTTCATAAATGATCAAATATTATAAAAGCAATGCTACCTAATGACTTCAAACAAATTTCTCATCTATGAGTTTCTCCTAAGTGAAACGCACTGGAGTTCAGCATGAGTAGGAAGGTAATATGACATACGGCAACTGTTACAATCACCCGAACATAAGAATAGGCTTGGCATAAGATAATGGTCAAAGATGCTAATAAAGATAGAAAATTAAGTACATTACTGAACATGCGTTTGTTGCACCCTACTGTGTATAAAGTTTATGAATTGTGAAGAGACTTACAGACTTTTTTATTTCTTTGATCTTGAATTTGTGATCAGACCTATACTTGTGTTAAACCTGGGTAACAAATCTCTTTCTCTCTATGGCTTGGTCAAAAAACATGAAACACCTTTTCACTTGTGCAGAACAGGTGCTTTCTAGTATCCTACTTTAATCATTAGAACCATTTAGAATGATTTTAAGCCCTCAAATGACTACAAGACCCAGTGCAAAGAGACTAAATTTCTGCGAAAGACTTAGCTTTAGTCACCAGACTTCACAGAGCAGCAACAGTACAGCAGTATTTACTGCAATGCCTGTGGCACGGAAACTACATTTGTGCCTAACTTGACTTACCTACGTGATCCGTTTGCACTCTGTATGACAAAGTTAAACACTTGTCTGTGCGTATATCTACCAGATGAATACTTATTTATGTGAAGCTATAAGCTATCATCTTCTCATCTAAATACAATCAGGATCTCTGGCCGTTGCTGTTCTTTCATTTTCTATGCATCTCAGTGTTATTATTTACCTCCCACAAGCACAGAAATTCTGTATGTAATTATTACGTGCTTCCTCCCCCCGTGTCACTGTTACAGATCCTAGCATTGGTCACACAGAAAAGGATGGTATTATTTAACAGATGTTGCCCCCTAGCAGTTATCAAAGAATTACAAATTCTACCTGTCAGGAAATAGCTTTTGCCTTTTAAAAATCTTGTAAATTCACAGAGAGTTTAAGCTATTGCTTATTAAGACTAATAATAAGAAACAACATCCTATGAATAATTTCTCTAAAGATCTTAATGCATACACTGAAGAAAAGTGAGATGCTATTAAGGGTCACTGGTATTTTGGGCCATAAGTGATGTGACTGTCTCTTACAGGAATCCAAGGTTCTGGTTAAACACCGAGGTACAGACATGGAGAGGGTTTGCATGTGTGGAGACTTGCATTTCTCCAGATGCTCAGTGCAGCCAAGATGCAGTTCTGTGACTCTCCCAGGCAGCTCTCTGGAGGTCCCAGCACATGGAACCATGTGAGCACATCAGGACTGGATTTTATTGAGGAAAAAAAAAAAAAGAAAGTAGAGAAAACAAAACCTTAGCCCTTGGAACTGTATGGATAGTCCTGAAAATGTGAGCCCTCACATCTCAAACTCCAGAGTGTAAATGGAAAGCACTGCAAATTTAATTTAAAAATACCTCAGGAAGTTTTAGCGTCTTTTGGGGGATGTCCCATGATTTTAAGCTCTTGGTTTTGGCACTGCTATTGGAATCATCAGAGCACTCTGACAACAGCCAGCTGCAAGCCTGAGACTCTCACTGGAAGCAATGTGGCAGAAAAGAGGAGGGGAAAAACAGGGGTAGGAAAGAAGGATGATGAAGCTCTTAACATTTTTGAATCCTAACTAGAAGCGGGCGAGAGCAGAAGAGAATCCTCCCTTGCAGTATTTCCAAAAGTTGTACTGGTGAGCATTTAATAACTTTATTAGGACATACAAAACTTTTTTTATTTTTAAATTACTTCGGAAAGGTGACAGACTTTAAAGGAATGCCTTGAATTTGCATCTTTATTTTTGTCCCCTCCCTGCACCCCAACTTTAATTACCACTTAACAGCTGCTACTTGGTTTTTATTATCATCAGCTTTTAATCATTCCTTAATATTTATCCTGTGGCAGCATTAATAAGCCCCAAATATTCCATGCTTGTTTAGTTTTCCAATGTGCTGCGTTTATTGGAAAATACATGGAAACAATAGGAATGAGAAGAGCATGTGGATTGTTGCAGCCCTGTTGGCTGGACTGCAACTTGGGAGTTCATTTTGCCTCTTGCCACCAGATGTCAGTGCTACATAAACTACATGGCACACCAGCACATAGTGGCACTTCCAAACCACACAGAGCTGGGCAATAACCTATCTAGGCTTGAAATCTCACCATCAACACAAAAAATAGCCATGGATCACACTGCAAGCAGAACTCCTTTCATGTGTTGCAAAGATGGTGCTATATTTGCCCACGTTGTATGGATTTTGCTGTGTTTGGCGCACTTTGCTCCTTTGATTTTTCAGTTCAGTATTGGTAGAAAATGATATTAATCCAAGGGAATTTGCTTATCTTTTTAACATTTATTGCTTTTATGTATTTTAGGTATGAGAAATAAAACATAAGGAAAAAAAAGCTGATGAAAGCTTATAGAAGATGGTTCCCTTTTGGAGGAGGAAAAAAAGAAATTCTATGAAGTGCTTTGTTTCCAGCCACTACCCCTGGAGGTGGGAATTAGAGAAACCACCCTTTCTTCAAACAGTTTTGTAATCAGGTCCCAAATACCCGTCTCCTGTGATCAGAGCCATTTGTGGGATCCCCAAAATAACCAGCTGATTTGACTGAATATGAGGGGGAGAGGCACCAGCGTGCTCCAAGCCCTACCCTTGGGTACGGAAGCACTCTGAATACCCAACTACCACAACTGGCAGCCACAAGAATATCAATAAAAAGAGAAAGAAAGAGAAGATGATCAGGCTTGAATGCTAAGGTTATTTTTCCTTCCAGGCCCAGAGCACCCAGGCACATCTCTCTCCTTTGGTCCCCATCAGTAGGAAGGAGCTAACCACCACTCTACCACTGAGGGACTTGTAACAGCAGCATCCTTGCAAGGAAATGCATAAAAACATCTGAACACTCAGACAACTTGCCTGAGGCGACACCAGCAGAGTTGGTGCTTGCATTTCATAGCTCAGCAGAGGATACCACCTCTCCCCTCATCCCTGCCTTCAGTGCTGGAGAAGGATGAAGTCAGCCCTGGATGAAACTCCTTTCTGCAGCCAGGATTAGCACCAGCTGGCTTGCAGCAGTGGGACCCTGGAGGTCACAATGCAGTAGCCCTGATGGGGAGCAAAACCCATGGGCACCGCTTTCTGATGCACCCAGCTAAGCAAGCCCCTGGCTCTGACCCTTCTGGCCCTGCTCAAAGTTCAGAGCATCTGCTCTCTAGTGAGACAGAAAATCAGAGGTGCTTTCACACATCTGTATTTTTTGTGGTATACCTTTCTGATGTGTGGAAGAATGGCTCTTTTCCTCCGCAACAAGCCTTTCAGCAAGTTCTTCCAAAGAAGCTCTTTTCTATGCACAATGAATATCAAGAAATTATAGTTTATATTCAGTAGGGCTCTCATTTTTTAGCAAAAAAATGTATTGTTAATAAGTTAATAATGCTATTAATAATGCCTGTATTCACAGCAATGAATACAGTCCATAAAATGTATTACTGGGAGAAATTACTGTGCTAATTTATCAACACAGCAGAGCAACCCAAAATCGTTCTGGATGTGCACATAGCCGAGTAACTTGGAAAAATCTGACTATCCCTGATTGTAAGCAAGGCAAGCTACTGTTGAACTCATGAAGTGGGTTTTTTGTTTATATTTAAATTACTACAAAATTAGGAAGCTCTTTCTTAACTGATAATCATCCCTCTAATCTACTAATTATTCCAACTCCACAATAGACAGAGTACTTTATAGTCTGATATTTCTAAATTGCTTTCATGTTCAATTACTTATAATTATACAAACAAGTCTAAAATTGATGATCCGTGCATATAATTATAGATTCTGCAACTCAGCATAAGCAAATAAAGGAAACTACCCTTATTATGACAACAGAGTTTGTAATAGTCAGGCATTGCAAATTTAATTGCAGTAAAGGGTGGATGGTACTATTATGTAATTAGTAACAAAACTGTTATTTCAGGATAATTAAACAATAATGTGGGCACTGGAGCTGACTTTAAGAGCAATCTTTCTGTAAGTTATGGTGAAAGAGCTCTACCAAATTCAAAAGCTGAGCATGTTAAATTGAACAGTGTTTTCTTCCATAAGGATGGTTAAAAATATCGTGACAAAATAACACGTGGAACAGTACTGAAAGTGACTACTGGTGGCATCTGCACAACATACCATAATTTTCAGAAACCCATTTCAGATTCTTTCCTCTTATTTTGTCCATTTTACCAAACAGAGGAAGGCCAGGTTTGCACTAACAAAGATCCAAAGAATGAACCAAATACTCTGTTGTCTTTCTGAGAAATACAACTGTCTCTTGTAAAGGAGACAATTACCGCAAATTTGCAATGAGATACAACTAATGGGTCTCAAAACCATGACAAGTGACAGAATAGAACAGGTACTGCAGAAGGCACATGCAGATGGTACTAGAAGGATAAATTCACAGTCTGCTATGAGGAGATAAATCCAAGTTCTATACAACTCTTCATAGGCATCTTTACACTGATTGCTTCGTTAACAGGATTTATTTTCTAGGATATAAACTGAGTTACAGGGCTATCACTTGCAGTCTTCCAGGAAAGAAAACAGTCATGATAGAAATGTTTAACAATTGTGACTTGATTAATGAGACTTGGTAAGAGTAATTCAGCGAGTTGTCCACAATTTTAATATCCTTTTATAAGGCATCCTTTCACGTTTAAGTTTTAACTTGCACGTCTTTAAGTCAATAACAAAACTGCCGTTGACTTTAATGGTGCAGGATCAGAGCCCATGGACAAGATAAATTGACCTGATTAAATCTTATTTTCTGGATCATTAAAGCATCAGGAAACTAACTGATCCTTTCTTTTCCTACATTATCAAGCCTTCTGGATGAGAAAAAAAAATTGTTTTTTAAACTTGAGTTACAAATCACTGACTACACCATCTTACTACAAGAAGAGGCACACTTTTCTTTTATCCAAACAGAATGGTAGTAGAAATCAGATACCCATTAACGCTAGCTCATCTGCTAATGGAAAAAAATATACCTCTTCGTAGCTTTTCACAGCTGCCATGTAGGTAATTCTTTAAAATGAACACTAGCTATTCACATGAAGTATTTAATTTTTAATTTTTTTTCCTGCATTATTGAAAAGCAATTTCCTAACCCATACATCAGTCTTGAAATATTGAAGGAAAGGGCTAGATGTTCCCAAATGAGGGAAAGTGAGTTTCCCTGTGCCTTCAGAAGCCATATGAGGGCTCACTGGCTCCTAAGGAAGTGGCGAGCTGTGCCGGAGGAAAACGAACACTGGTCAGTGGCAACCCAAGGACAGATGCTATGATAATAGAGATCTCATTTAACAGCTGAACTAATACAATGGCTTTCTGCTGCTAAAAGGCATCCATCTCCTCCTCCCTGCAGGCAGCTCACTTGTGCTGCTTCCCTTGCGTGGCTCATTAATCTGGAAAAAATTAGTGCTACAGTAACAAAAAATGAATAGCTTAGGAATAGCCAAGGTATTGCAAAGGAAGAGGGTAGGGCCTTGTGTCTGTGCTGACAGTACTGAAGAGCAGGAACACTGCTTGGGTGGGAAAGAGTAATTAGGCTACCTCTGCTGCACCACAAAACCTCCCTCTGCTGTGTGATGATCTGCCTCACTTTACCTGCAAAAAAAGAACGGCTTTGGTGGAGGACGCTGTATAACACTGGGACAAACTTTTGGCTAAAAAACCACACAGACACCCTTAAAGAAAGGAAAAAAAAAACCCAAACCCAACAATACACATTTACAATAGATACAGTTACACCCTGATACAAGCTGCGTGGTGAAAAGGCCAGAAAAATCGGGGCTTAAGAACTGCCAAGGAAGCAAACAAGCCATCTTGCATGCAATGTCTAGCCTGACCGCAAGGTGGAGGTGAAGTTTAAAAATTAAACTAAAATCTCCAGCGTGGAACTGTACCCATGCACAGTCATTGCTAATGCCATCCAATTGACAAGTGAGGGTTATTATCAGCATGGGGATTTCTTAGCTCCTTGCTCTCTGCTCAACAGCCTGGGATGCAATCAGTACAAAGTAAATATTGTACTGACATGTCGCAGTGGGATTTCATTTGGGGTGGAATAAAGGACTACAGCGCTGTGTCAGGAGCAGCCTTTGGTTCTTGCCTTGGATTCTGGACCCATACAGCACAACAAGCTGTGATCAGTTAAGTTCCTCCCCTCCCGGCTCTGGGGGATGACTATTCTTGAAATAATTAATTGGTAGACAAGAAAAGCAAAGATCTTCTTATTCCTGAATGTTTTAAATCTGTGCACTAGAAATGTCAAACTAGTTCAGGAGTAATCAGTCAACAAGTTGCCCTGCACTGAATTGGGAGTTGAACACAATGAAGATTATTACTGTGCACAGCCCCACAAAGCTGTGGATGCTGATGCACCTTTAACAAACAGAAAGGATCTGCAGGGGGGATAGGTTGCCCCTTTTTTGTATCCTTTTTACATAAGATAAAAGCGTAATGTTAAGAGCAGGAAGAGCCCACAATGCTGTGGGTATGTCTTTCAGAAACACTGCAAGATTTTCTTCTTGGATGGAGATTTAAGGACTCCACAATCTAAATACTGAGGTTCCCTCACACATAGGAAAGAGGTGTTAGTGCACATACTGAACAGGTAGAGAAGCTGCAGTATAGAAGGATCAAGACCCAGGTCCTCCAATACATTGGGGTTATTTCCCAAGGATGTGCAGACTGTGTCTAAAACCACACAACCTGCAAGTATTTCCTTGGTGTCAGGTTTGCACCCGCACATATCCTAATTCCACGGTAGGATGAGGCATCCCTTGGTTCCCTGTATTTCCATGAGAAGGAAATCCAGGCACTCAGGCTCTGGTAATATTCAGCAACATCCTGCATGGAAGAACCAGGAGTCTGGCACATGCTGTGCGTAATGGGGTCCTACCACTCGTTTTAGTGCCAGCAGCAAAGATACAGAATTAAGAAGTAATGATTTCAATGCCTTTCCTAGCCACTGACCTACTCTCTGAGCACTTGGCAATTACAAGTACTCATGTGGTATCGTGAATCTGAAAAATCTCTATTTTTTGCTGTACTACCCCCTTATATTCAGCCTAAAAGTCAGGCTGAATCATATGCATTATATGCAGTGAAGACTGAGGCTATGTGGGACACAATCATACCAGATAACATGGGCTTAAATGGGGAGAAATACCAGAAGTATTAAACTGCCCTAGTTGCAAGTTTTTGCAGATGGAGGACCACATACAGATCCATTACGTGCCTGACAGGTGAGCCCAAACTACTTTTCAGAGGTATCCTTCTAGGTATACCATTTATGTGTTAATATGTTTACCTTTCTACTAACCATCATTCAGATGTACAGGAACTAGGATGCATGAATGGAAACATGGACTCAGTAATGGAGAATGGTCTGAAATCAAGCAGATGATTCCTGCAGACTAGGGAACTTCATGAGGACAGGGAAAGTCCTTTTCCAATACAGAGATGCAGGAAACAAAGTGGGAACTCCCCCTGCACAATACATAAAGGGTGTCTTTCACTGGTACATGTTTACAATTACCTTGTAAGTCCAAGATTGTTCTGGTTCACCATGTATAAATATAGAAGGCTGGACACAAAGCAGAGCAGGGACCCATAAAAAGCCTGCTGCTCACACTTTAAAATCTCTGTAGACAATAACCTGGTTACATTTATCAAAACTCAGACCAAAATTGCAATGTGCTTTGGAAAATGGGAAGAGAATTGTTTCCCTCATTGTAGGTGAAACTGAGTGGCACAATGATCAGATAAAGTTGCTTTTCAGATAAAGTTGCTTTTGGACACGCATAGTTTTTCCTCTTGGGACAGCTGAGTTCTAATTCTAAATATTTCTCTGAGCTGGCAGGCGATACAGGTGCTAGCAGAAAGTTGGTAAATCATTTCCTCACATAATTTCATTCCTGCTATAGCTGGAAATAAAGAGCAAATACCTAGCAAGTCAAAAAGGAGGACAATTCTTTCTGATGTTAAATACTCAGTCTGCATTTTTTTCCCCAAGAAACATGGGCTGAGATAGCTACAAGCACAAGAAACAGAACAGATCCAGAATGCTCTGAAATAATTTTAGCTCCTGGGGGCAGAGAGGGGGTGTCATTTTATGGTACCACTGATCAAGTATGCAAGTCCTGAGTAGTTCTAGAGAAGAAACAGCGGACCCAAAATTGGAAACTGGATACCAAACCCTCAGGTGGCTTAGACACGTACACAATACTATACCCCAGAGAGCAAAGGGTGCTCATTTTTCCTGGTGAGAGATGACAACAGTTCCCTGGTAATTTCCATTACTGATGGGTCTTGGCTCAGTTCTGAGGATCAGTTTTGAACTCAGATCAACTGGCCCCAGTATCATCCCTCAGCACTCTCTGCCACCTCGTCTCCGGCCAGGGATGCTGACTTGTCTGCAAGCCTTTGGCAAGCAGTGCCTTACTGTGGGCTACATGCAGAGCTACACTCAAATTGTTTGCAAGCTTATTTGTCTTACGGCTTTCCTTGTGAGAAGAGGTATACCATAGCACTGCCACCAGCTGAAGTTCTTGCTAAAGGAGTCTGTTGGCTGCAATGTGAAACCATCTAAAACACTAATGCATACTCCCTTTTTCAGAGAGAAAAATCACTTTAAAAGCTCACCCAGCTGCATCATCCTGCTAAAACCATGTTTCCTGTGACAATGCAGGCTCTCCTTTGCTATTTAAAGCAAAATACATGGGTTTGCATATAGGTACGGATAATAACACAGACCGAGACACATCAATCGTACTTCACAATAACCACCTTACTTGACATGCCTGAATCACCCATCACTCACAGTGGGGGAAAAAAATGTACATCTTTCCCCTCCGCCCCAATCTAATGCCTAATTAATGCATTTCAGTCACCTGAAAACATAACTATACCTTGACAGAAGGCTTTAAGTTTGAAGGTGTCTCAGGTAAAAAAATTCAAAACTCTGAAATGCTCCATGTTGAAGTAAGCATCTGGAAGTCTGAGCCTACTCTCCGAATCATCTGGAGTTCCAGTGTGCAAAAAAGACCACAGGCTTTTTTTTTTTTTTTTTTTTTTTTTAACCAAAATCACAATATAAAAGTGACTCTTAAAAGATTCAGTTGAAATCTTGGCTAAAGCCTCGAGTTGAGTCTTCTGTAACTCATTTTCTTATTCATTATGCAGGAACTAAGAGTTGATCATCATTATAGCTGTTCTAATTGTAACTTACAATCTTTAATCTCTGAGCCCTTCAAAAGATGTTTGACATAAATGCATTTAAGAGCCAGGTGCTAAAAGAGACAAAAGGTGGGGGGGGGAGACGGGGGCGGAGGAGAGAAGGGAAGCAGAAGAGAAATTTTAACCTTTTTTAACCAAAAGCATGAGTCTGAAAACAATTACTGTGAAAATAATTTGATCTACAAGTTTTATGGAAAATCAAAATCATCAGAAGCCTGTTTGCATTGAGCTTATCTCCCTGCCAGGGCACAGCTCACGTTTTGCATGGAAGTTGTTTTCTCTATGAGAGATGAGGCCAGCTCGCACTCATGCAACAGGCAATGGAGATTTTGTTATGGATAAAAGAGATGTAGAATTGAGCCATTACTGAACTGAAAGACTACGGAAAAGCAGCATGTCAGTAACAGCCATCATTCAGGCAAGCCAGGCATATGTCCAATTTATGAAATCATGTTAGCATCAAGACCTTTGTGGATTTTTTTTTTAATTGTTTATTTTTACTAGTCATGGCAGGATGCTGGATACTGTAAATACAGTAGCCCAGGTTTTACAAAAACCATAAAAGTATAGAATTTTTTCAGTACTAAAAAGTATCGTATATCTGCAAATTTAACACAAGATCTAATTTGGTGGGCAAGAAGACTGAGCCAGAAAGTTCCCATTAAGCTGTGAATGTCTTCAAATTTCAAGAATTTTCAAATCTGGTTTCTCACTTGGATTCTTAGTTATACAGCTTTAATTTCACAGGACAGATCCTTGCAAGAAAAAAAGAAAACACTCAATGGCAAAATACCTAAAGCAAAGTTAATCTGATCAAGATGTACTATATACTTTTAAATATGCAAATCAAAGTCCTATGTAGTGTAAGTTATTGCTCCACTTATTTATTGTAATCCCCCAGAAATATTTGTCTTAACTCAGTAACAGGATGAACAGTGTGACTCAATGTGACCTCTCAGTGACTGCATATGAGTACTAATGAAATGCATGTAAAACAAGTCTTGATTATTTAGGTCTGACTGTCTAGCTTTCCATTTCTTCCAATATGTAACAAATATAAAGCACTTATTAGATACAGATGTCATAGCTCATTATATTTAAGCTTAGTGCCCTGCGTCTATTTGTTGATAGGTTGCCTAACCCTGAAGCTGCAATTTCAGTCCTGGTATAAGTCCTTGTGTCAGGAAGGGCTCATATTTTTCTTTTGTGAGGATATCTGAAGTTAGAGATAGATTTGTACAGGGAAGATTCAACCATTAATCTATTTGTTTTGACAGACTTTTACCTGTTTTACCTGGTTTTATTTGCCAGTAAAAAGCAATGCTGGGAGTTGCTGTACACTGCATTCAAAATAAAAATAAAGATATCCTCAAAGCCTATATTAAATATTAACAAGCTAAGGAGGATTTAAGCACCAAGGATAGACTCACTTGATCACCTGAAATTCCTGGTTCATTTCACTTGGTTAAGAACACAATCTAATTGATGTAGTTATTATTTATCCCTTTCTCCCACAAAATGGGTCACATCCTGTGAAAGTACCAGAATTATGGCAGTATAAAATTGCAAGAGGGGGAAAATCTGACTTTGGGGGGGATTTTAGGGAGAAGCCCAAAATCCCAAGATTTCATCTACCTTAAGAACCAACTGCTTTTATACAGAGTAATGAAGAACAGAGAACTCCGTCACACACAAAGGCTTGCAATACCCTACTGTCCACATATTTTGTGAACTTCCACTGTCAAGCCAAATAAGACTTGTGTGATCTGAAGCAAGCGTTCCTGGATTGCATGTTCTTTCTCCAAAATATTTGCATTTTGCCCCTTCTTTGTTTGGCCTAATCATGTTTGCTGGTGGTAATTTGCATGTCAAGATTTAAACTAAACCACTTTTTTTTAGTAAGACTGTCATCTAGTCCTTTATGCTATTGATGTTTCTGCAAAAGACTTCAAGAGAGTATTCTGTGAGCAAGATAACTGAATCTATTGCATTGCATGCTACCATATAGTTATTAAAAAAGGCTCCAATTCTTGCACTGCAATTGCAGAAGCGAACTACAGGACCCTATGGACCAGATGAGGCTGAGGAGCACAACAAATGCTGTGAGGACTGCAGAACTCTGCAGTCATGGATGATGCCACCATTCAACGGGGATGAATTAAGAGACCCTGCACCAGGGGAATTTCTGAGTAATCACTGAATTTCCTTGCTTCTTACTGAAAGTAGGGACGACTCATTTACTTAATCTTTGTAACATGAGATTTCACACAAAGACCAGAATCAAGTTTCAAATGCAAAAAATGTGATTTAATAGCAAGATTTCATATAATGCAGGTTCTTTCATCATGAAGAGATTCATGGACTAACTCTGAGGAAGGCAGCTAGTTAAAATGAAAATAGCATGGAATGATGGACTAAGCAAATACAATCATTAGCAATTGAGGGATTTGAAAGAGATTTTCACAGATAGGAAAAAAGCATAAGGGAATTCTCATATAAAGCCTTTAAAACCCAACATATGCACATCTGAAAGGCCTTGCTAGTGAGGGATGAACAGATTAATCAGTTATCCTCCTTCTCTGGATGTGAGGGATGGTGTGGACAAGCACCATTAGAACTTTAATGAGTGCAGGCAGAAGTGAGCAGCACATAGATAATCTCTCTGACACCGGTGCATCAATGATACGGAGGGACCACCGAAATGGGCCTCAATGTGGTGATGGAGACTTGTGAACCTGCAGGCAGGAGGCTGGTGTGAATGGAAGAGTTAAGATGAAGATAAACAAAACAGATTTATCTCAGAAGAGCTTCCCATCTACTCTAAGAAAATCTCTCCCTCAAACCCAAAAGTTTGCAGTGAGGGAAAAGAGGGTCAAAGCATGAAGTGGGAGAAATAAGAGAGAAAATAAGGAGAAGGAAAGAAAGAAAGAAAGAAAAAGCTGTGTAGTAAAAACAGGAAAATGAGGCATTATCTGCATCTGCAGAGATTAAGGAGCTCAACCCACACCACTAAGGGGTTAGCGACACTGCATAATGTAATAGGACTATGAAAGCATTGGAGATCTTTCCTAGTTGTTTTATTAGGGACAAAAAAATGTATTAATTTTCTGCTCTTAGAGGTACAACAGTACGTTGGTGCCTAGAGAGACTGTGATGAGCGCTGCAGAGGCGCATTATAACACTGTGCACACAAGTATTCACAGTACCACTGTAAAGCTAGGATACAACATGCAGACACAGAAAACAATTGCCGATAACATGCCCAAAATAAACACTATAAATTTCATGCCAAGAAGAGACCCTTTTCCCCCAATGCACACACATGTGCACATGCACACGCACCCCCAAACACCTGATAATCAGCAAGAATTTTGTGGGCCCCCAACAAAAGGCAAGTTTGAGAGAGAAATCTGAGGGAGGAGAACGCTAATAGTTTTGCAAACCTTTGCGGAAAGCACTCCTATGCATAATGGAGAGCAGAGGAGAAAGCCCGGAGGCGTTTGATAGGAGATGGGACAGATGAGAGAGAAAGTCTGGCTGCAGACTGCAGCTACGGGAAGAGCAGTTGCAAAAGCAGCCAGGCAGGGAGGGTGGAAATTCAGAGTGCTTCCCCTGGGCCTGCCCGCATGTTTCTGCCTGGCACTGGCTCCTTCCCTCCTGTCTCCCTGTCCCTCTCTCTTTCACTTCCTCCTATTGCCCACCTTTCCTTACTTCTTCAAAGCAGGGGAGCTGACTGCTAAGCCTAAGCAGCCCTACTTAACACAAAATACATCAAAACTATCCCCATTTGTGCCATCATATTGTTCACTGTGCTTGCCCATTCCTCCTCTCTGTATCCATCTCCCCATCTACCCTCTTTGGGTTATTCTGTTTTGCAAGTGCTGACCATACATAAGACCCCTTTTTCATGGCTCTTGGGCATGTTATAAGCATGGCTAATAACACATGAAATAAAAATTGTTCTGAGAGAGGTGTCAGATATGGCTTGATAGTACATAAAAAAGTAACTCCAAAATGAGATAGATAACTTGCTGAGCAGAAAGGATCCAAAGAGCTCAGTGGCAGCATTGGAAACCTGAGCTAGTAAAAGAGCTTTGTTTCTTTGTTACAAGAAAGAAGCGGCGGATGGTCAAGACAGCATTTTAACGGACAAAGGTGCAGCAGCAAATATAGGATGGAAGACAGGACAGAATTTTATTTGTGCAAAAATTAAAAGCCCCACGGAAGAAGTACTCTTCGGTCATATTCATTATGATGTAGACAAATTTATAAAAAAATTAAACTCTTTCTGTGCATCTCTGTAAAAAAAGATTCTCTGGGATGAATTTCTTTCTAATAGAGGAATTTTTCTGTTTTCTGTTCTCCTTCTAGTTAGTATACTAACTAAATTATATGAAAATTTGCCGGTTTGTTTCCCATTTCCAGATTCTTCTTCCAGAAGAAAATAATAGAGGGAAAAGAATAAATCAGAGACTTAAGCACAGATAGACAAGTTTGAGTCATTTTAAACTTGTGGCATAAAACTGTGGTGACCTGCCAGGGTATTTGTTGTGGTGAGTGCTTGGTAGGCTGTCCAGACCCACAAGAGGCCATTACACCTGACACGAGCCAACTTAATCCTTTAAAATACCTTTTTAAAGATGGGGGTTTTGGTGACGTTGCAGACCTTCTGTATGATTATCTCAGTTTGGTCTGAGCTGGATCTCCCGCTACTAAACGTGTTCTGTGGGGTCTAATGAATTAAATGTACTTTAAAACAAAACAACAACAAAACAACAACTGGGGGAAAACATCTGATTCAATTAACCAGAAAAAGCAGTGGAAGCAGTGGTTACTCTGTCTTCTGAGCCATGATTATTGCATTACGGAGGGACAGCAGGGCAGACAAATGAGTGGTATCGTAAAAAAAAAAAAAAAAAAAAAAGAATTGGTTGAGACAGACTTTTGCAATTGTCCCTGGCTCTAAACCAGACACTGTGGTTCAACTTTTTTCCCATAAACTGGCATTCCTAAAAAACTGTAATGTTTAAAGAAGAAAAAACCCCAAACTAATGACTCTGTGCGTAAGCCCCAAAAGCTTACACCTGTACCGAGAACATCCCAGCCCTCCCCTGAGGCTGGTAACCCTGCTGGCATGGCAGAGAGGAAAACCAAGCAGGCTTAGAATGCCAGGCAGGGAAGGTAAAAATAGCAGCCTTTCACACTTTAAGATACGATTCATTTTTTACGCACCTCCAACTCTCATGAACAGTCATTCTGCCGTACAGGCTTCCTAAGAAAACACACAAGATCCAATCATTACTTGTTTCAACTTTGTGATCAAATTTTTGGCATGCACAAGACCCCCGATAAACTTCTTAGATGTAAAACTGAGAAAGACCATGGCTGAAAAGACGTTATTTTAACAGGAAAGTTTGTAAGATGCTCTCATCTTGCTAGGTGATCATGCTCTGAACTATAGGAGCATGGACAATGTGTAGTTACGGGTTTCACAACACCAGTCTTAATCATGCCTTTTTATCTCTATCCTTGCCTGTAATCCTCAGCTCCCTATTTACTCTCCCCTAGTATTTCAATTCTGGGTTGCAGATTGTCCTTGTTTATAAATACAAATATACACTTATCTAAATCACTCATGTACCTGCTGTGGGAATGTCAGTGTCTCCTACCCCAAAGCACCATCACAACAGGCATTTTTATCACATTTTGGTAGCAGATCTGGTAGGGAAGTTAAAACTCAGAACAAGCAGGAAGAATAAACGTTTAACTTGAAGGATTTCCTGATTTGAGCACCTCAGAAAACAGCAAGCAAAGTCTGTGCTACTGTTTCCCAGAGAGGCTTTTGATTTCCAGGGCTGAGATGCCATTAGCTTTTCCATATGCTATGTTTACTCAAAAATGGTTAATGCTTTTGATAAAAACATTTTCCTTTGTTAAGTTAACATAGGAGAAAGTTCCACAGCCTTCAAAACATTTTGAAAATGCTGTACAGGCTATATGTATTTTTTTATTGGAAAGAAACACATCTATTTTGCTTGTCAAGGCGCAGTGCAAGCCCACTACATTTCCTACTTTTATTTAATCAGGTATCCTTAAATTTGCACTGTATTTGGTAGGAAGCTACAGAATAGAATAATTGAAGCCCCCATGAATGATGAAGAGTGGGCGTAATAGGGAAAATGAAGTGATCCCTGAGATGTTACAGGTATTGTACAAATTAGACTTCCGACCAAAAAATAGGGAATGAGTAGGAAGAAAAACCAGAAATGCTACCAATGGTTTTTAGAGCTAGGAGGTCACAGAAGTCTCATGGTTATTGAAAGTTACGTTTTCTGTGAAAAGTATTACCTTCTAAGCTGTTTATGTATGTGCAGACTGCTCCTTCTTATTTTCCTTTGGTCGGCACAAGACTTGACAACCAAATACAGGTTGATTTGATTTCATTCTCTAGCAACTGGATACCTACATTTTATAGATGTGCCTGAGACTGCATGGCGAATGTGCTGAGGGTAAGCAGCAAGTTCCTGCTGTGACAGTCAGTATGATGGATACTTGCACAGAGTGGAAGGACATAGCAGCTTCTCTGTTAGGAGGCTACCGCAAGGTGGTGTTTCTTCCTATTGCTCCAAGACTGATGAGAAGAATAAACCTCTGACTACACACCCTGAAGTGCTCTGTGCACCTCCTTACAACCCATCAACGCTGGCCACAGCCCAGCACTGGATTAGATGGGGAGAAAGGGAGTGTTGAGGATGAAGGAAGGTATTTAGGACATGGATCTGGGAATCCATCACTGAGGGGGAAATTCTTAAAGGTCTGCAGAAGCAGCTGTTCAGCAGAATACTAGTTTTGATGTCTCATCATTGCTCTAGATCCTCGTGACGGCACGAAAGAGACAACAGTACTAGCAAAGTATTAAGCCCTGAGGTCATGCCCTATGCTGATGGTCTTAAATATGCCCTTATTATTAAGTGCTGAAAAGTT
Source organism: Pandion haliaetus (assembly GCA_013401275.1). Taxonomy (NCBI): domain Eukaryota; kingdom Metazoa; phylum Chordata; class Aves; order Accipitriformes; family Pandionidae; genus Pandion; species Pandion haliaetus. The sequence continues at coordinate 127,229 of VYZV01004637.1, read as the reverse complement.
CTTATAACTTTCTCTTATCTTGCTGTATTACTGAACTTTAATATAGCTGCTAAGCCTGCATTGCCTGAGAGCAAACATATTAACCATAGATAGAAAATCTCCACACCTCAGCAGTTTTACGAGGAATTTGAAAGGCTTCATAATACAAAGAAAACAGACCAATAGAAAGATTATTGCAATTCTTTACCAGATAAGGCTTGGCTATTTGATGTAGCCATTCAGAAATTTGGAAAAGACAAATGTGTACACTATTATTAACTGTGGTACAGACAATGGGGGAGTGATTAAGCAGTGGGGATGGGAAATCTTGAAAGATTCAGCTCTTTAGGCCAGATGAGCATCAAGCAGTTTATTTCAGCCCACCCACTCTTCCTAGTGCAAGAGCATTATGCAAGAACGAAGGAGGAGTGTGTGCACAGGGATGACAGGGAAAAGCGTGGATGTGGGTGTGTGCATGCGAGAAAGATTTGCTAGTTCTTCCTGGTCTTACTTGGGTGCGAAGTAATGCAAATTTTTTTTTTTTCCTCTCATGACGTTCACGCATTTGCACTCTAGCTCAGAAACCTGAAAGGAAAGGGAGGAAATTAAGTACTTGGGGAACTTTTCCAAACAGTGGTTGGTTGAGAGCCTAGACTTCTCAACATACGGCCAACAGGAAAGCAACTTTGCACTACCAACCGCAGCACAAAGGCCATGTAGAATGCAGAGATGGAAAGTGAAATCTAACTAATGCAACATCTGGTGCAGCTCACAACAGCCTAAGGACTCATGGTAAAACATGCATCACTTACAAGTACAGCCTGTGCTATATGCACCATATCCTTCACAAGCAAACATCTGTCCAGCTTGTGCTCACATCTTAACCTGAAATTTAAAGCTGTCTTATGACTAAAACATGAGTAAATGTTTCCAGGAGGAGAGGAGAGTCACTCTCCACATTGACTTAGTTTTTGGCTTCTCTGGTAAAACTTCAAGCAAGAGCAACAATCAAAATGCAAAACTGTAAGGAGACAGTCTCTTGAATGGGACCATAAATTAACCCTGAGCAGCCTTCTGACAGATTGTCAAATGGCAAGAACTACTGTCCTCAGTAACCAACATCAGTGTCAGAGGAGCGCAAGCCTTCAGCTTCAGCACTGTCAGTTACTGGTTATGGGGTTTCTTAGATGAATCCTGTATCTCTGCAATTTGCTTGACTTGTCTGATTCTGCTACACCCATACTTTTTCAAGTTTTACAGGGGCCTAATTTTCCTCCTTGGCTGTGTGAGGAATGCATGCCTCAGGGGAAAAAAAACCCACAAACCCACGAATGTTAAGCTTTGTAGTTTTTCTCAGGATGTGGGAAGTTGTACATATCTTTTGGCTTTAGTCTGCAAGTTTATTACAACTTTGTGGTATTGCTTTTTCAAGACTATATGTAAGGCCCAGAAAGGCTGCAGTCTCAATTGAAGCTGAAATAAGTAAATGTGTATACATAACCTCCCAATTACTTCACTAATCCTCCCTCTTGCAGGCAACAGCCTGTTATCTGGTAACCTGAATCCTTAGACTCAGGCCTCCGGTGGCTCCTTTTCTTCACATATCCTTGTGAAGGGAATGTGCAAAACCACACAAGTCCATTTGCAGTGGGCCCCCGCAACCTGGCATTACTTAGGGCCTGCTGTAGATTAATACTGCTCAGCTGGACAAAAAAAAAGCACAAAATTTAGACTTAAGTAGGGTACTTTATGCAACAGGAAATACAGGTGTTATATACCAAATTTCATATATCTGCATTGAGATGAGCAGACTAACAGTTTTCCTAGCCAATTGATACGATCTGCATGAAGTCACCTGGAGCATGTTATTGCTTTCATAATGGTCTGAAAACCAGAGTGAAAGCACCTATCAATCAAATTGTGTAGAGTACTGAATTGAATTCTTTTGAAAATGGCAATGAAGATAAAGAAACAGTTCAAATGGACTCACAGCAGATAGAAACACAGGCAGGAAATAACAGCACGTGATCTGCCTTGGAGAAAGAGTACACTATACAGTATTCTGCAATAGCATTACCAAACTGCAGTTGACGCTGTTCCACTTCAATAGCCTCATTAGATACCTTGTTGTTGAAATGGAAGAACAAGCACATCACCCAGCAGCCACAGCATTCACTCAGTCAACTAACATTTAAGCATTTTATGTGAAAGATTTAGTAAAACAAGAACTCTGGTGCATCTCATTTTCAGGTGCCAAAACCTCCTGGTGCAGAGCAGATGGAAAAGAGACACCTAGTCAGGGCTGGGATTCCTGCCTGGCAGCATGGCACATGCAAGGTGCAGTAGCAAGTCCAGACTCCTATTACAGATTTTTCTTAAAGAACTTGACTGAGAGGGAACTCCCATCTGCAAAGACCCGCATCCACACTGAGACCTGTTACAAAATCAAAACTCTAATTTATATTCTTCACATACAAACTTAACACAATTCTTCTACTCCCTTTAATTGTACCCTGTGACAGTCCCTCTCATTTAGCATCATCATTTTGTTTTGAAAGTCTTGAAGGTGCTAGCCAAAATTATAAATCCTTAGTATCCAGCTTTCTAACAACAACGATCGTTCAGGTAGTTAATTAATGTATTCCTTCCCTCTCATTTCTCTTTTCACTTTCAGCGCACAAGCTTGTTAATTATCGACATCCTTTGCGTAGGCAAGAGGACCAGGCTGTCTCTTTAGTACTTGCCAGTGATTCTTTGACTGACATACGGGGAAGGAAAAACCACTAAAATGACTAGGTGTAGAGACATTGGCAGCCCCTGTGCAACAGCCAATGACTTTACATGCAAGCAAAGGGCTGAATTCATTCCCTCTAAGCCCAGAGGAACAGCAGGGATAAACCTGGCCCACTGACTAGTTTGGAGCACATCACTGCCCATTTCCCATACTGTGTAATGCATGGGTTAACCTCTTGGTCAAAAGCAACACCCTGACCATGGGGCAGGATCCCAAGGTAGCCAGGATCAGCCACTCTGCTTGGGAAACAGCGTTCAATGTATGAGTGGGAAGTGGCAGCATATGTACCGTGAAGGAAAACAGCCTAACTCGGATCTTAGAGACATAGCTATACTCTCAAGAATCCTGCTGCTTATGCTCCCAAGGCTACAGCAGAACAAGAATGGGAAAAACCTACGGAGGAAGGACAGATTTAGAGAAGGGAGAGATTTGTATTTCAGGCAGTGCTGGACAATACCGTAAGGCAAATTTATCTGGACCACCGAGATTCCTGTTACTCTCCTTACTGATCAGACCTTTATTTCAACAGAGTCTTCTTGAAATGCGATTCATCACTTAGAAAGCAAGCCTGACAAGTCTGAGATGGTCCTGCAAGGTACTTCGAATCAGGTGTCTACAGATTTCAGAAGCAAGTGGTTATGGCTTTCATCACTTACATTTGCCTGCCAGTCATTCTTGACAACTGTAAACAGTCATACTATTAGTACTAATATCTAGCTCTCATATTGTGAGAGACTGAAGGAGTTAATGTCTCAAACATTGTGGTGGGGGCAAGTTCTGCTTGACAACTTACCCTGCATAACAACGAACTCTGCCTAGCAAGGAGCCACAGGTGAAAAGAAGCCCATCAGCGCCCAACAGGAGGGGGAGGGCATGCTGGAGGGTGCGCAGCTCCCTCTTCTGTCATCCTGTTCTGATGTGCTGAACAGGGCAGCTCACCATGTGTGGCAACAGGGGAGGGGAAGCTACTCCCCAAACGACCCCCAAGCCCACGGCCCAAAGGGTACCTAATTAGCCTAATGAGTTTGAGTGCCCACCCGCAGGAGGGGCAAGGGTGATAAAAGGACACAAACTGAAGCCCCAGGTGCACAAGCCCACCGGAACCGGACCCCTCAGCTGACTGGACCATCACTGGACCCAGAAGCGGTGAAATCTCTCTTGTCTGTCTCTCTCGCACTTTCCCTCTTCCTTTTCCATAATCCCTACACCTCATCCCTTTAGACATAAACCGCTGACCAACTCTGGGACTAGGAGTGGATTCAGCGGCCCCNGGAGTGGATTCAGCCGCCCCTGGGCTCCTCACTGAGAAGGAGTCTAGAAAGCAAGGGGGTCCACTCTGAGCCTCGTGACTCAACAGGAGGGCTCCCCTCATTGTCTTCCCTGAACTGGTTCCCAAATAAGCAAGGCCTGTAGTATATATTTGGTGATGTATGGTTAGCACATGTTACACAGTTTACTGACATAGCCTCATGACAATTTTTGCTGTGAGCATACCAATTTTGGTGGTGAACATGCCAATTCTTGCTGTGAGCAAATAAAAATTGAGTTTTGTGAGTTAAAGAATCCCTGGTGTTGTTTCACCTTAATCCTGACCTGGGAATCAGCAAACCTGAGTCAGCGTCCTGAGAAATTGGGATGTGACACATATTATTATTAATACTTAGCTCTCCTGCCATACCAAGCTTCTCTAGCATGCTTAAAAGATGCATCAGCTTGTTTTGAAAATGGGTAGCTTCTCTACACAATGCCCAGGGTCCTAATTACAAAGACCAGCAATGAGAAGGGACTGAAACAAAGTCAGGTATTTCTTCCGTTATATCCTTATATCGTGTAGCAGCAGCCTTCATCCTTAAAACCTTTTCACCAGGATATAAAACACTGCATGTTCTTATAATCACAGTTCTTAAGAAAACAATTGCAAAACATTTGATATTTATTTGCTGTCTGATTCAATAGGTTAGTGAAGTTGCTTTCCATTGTTTCCCTTGTCTATTCACCCTCCAGCTAAATGCCCTCATTACACAGTGTGACCTAGAGCTGATGAAATGTAGATCCCAGTTCACTCCACAGTTACAATCAAAGCTCAAATCCCCAGCTGAGGCTAACACGCACAACACAGCCTAAATAGGAAGGAAGGCAAGCATTCAAAGAGAAACTGTTAGTTAAATACAGTACAGCACAGGTTTGCCCAGGGATAAAAATTCATGGTCAGTTGTTACAAAGTTTCTGCCTTGGAAAGGAAACAGATAGCTAAAATTTTCTTTGAGAAAACATAAAATATCTGTTTTATTGTTTGTTTTTAATTTTATACATGCCTGTTGGTAACATAGCTTGTAATATGCCTTTCTGGATGAGACTTTTGGAGCAGTGGGTTCTTGTATTTATAAAGGAGAAGAGAAGGCTTGTGAACCTGCAAGCCTTCCTGTTTCTTCCAACTATTTCTTTTAATCTAAAAAAATATTTTCTCTCCGTGAAAATCTTATCTTGCTTATAGTCAAACTTGAGTGTTGATCTTATGCTTTCAACTGTATAATTACAGCAAATTCATATTTGTACTGGGTTTTTTTTAGAGGAATGCATTTACTCCTAAGAAATGAGGGATTTGGGCTGTTTGCTGTGTATGATGGAATGCTGCACAATGCAAAAAATCCAGAAATGTGATGTAAATTACACTGTTCCACTCAAACTATTGTATCTAGGACTTAGCTGCCCAAGGCTTAGCTGACACCTATCAATGGCACAAAACAATCACTGAAATGTTACAGTACAAAACAATTAAATCTAGTGGCTTTGTCATGGCTATCTCTACTTAACCACAGCAATAACTTCAAAAAACAATACAGCTGACACTCTTGTTTCATTAGATGTAGAGGCAATCACACCATCACCGATTGCACCACTTCGAGCAAAGGGTGCCTTAAGGAACCAAAACAGAAACCAATCACAATCGTAAGTACTGCACATCTCAGCATGCAAGAGATCAGGTGCTATTAGTGACAGATCATACATTGACCACAGCTCTGTCAGTCCAAAGTCCTATCAAAAATAATGGCATTGCTAAGATTTCACTGATTGTCAAAAACTTAAGAAAACAAGACAGCTGAACCTATTGTGAACCTTTGCAAAATATATTCTGGCAATACAAATGAATCAAACTTCATTGCCAAGGGGAACATCAGATTATGCCGATATTTCTTTTTCTTTTTAGTAAGACTTAATATCAAAGCAAAAAAGATTTCACATCTTTACAGTTATAATACATTGTGTCCAGGCAGTGATGACTTTTGTAATAGTTAAAAGTAAAAAATAACAACAGGCAATGTTTTATGAATACTGACATGTGTATCAAATTTTAAAGGTATGAAGAATAAATTAAAAGGAGTAAAATTAATAAAGATATGTCAACACTGTTCTGTTATGTAAGACTATAGAGACCCAACAGGGTTGAGCTAGAATAAATTCTCGTGCTATTAACCTTTATATGAAAAATGTGTGCAAATAGGCCTATAAGAAATGAGGAGTAAGAAAACTGTCATTTTATTTTATAGTATGCTTCTTCCTACTCTGGAATCTTCTCTCCAAGGGTACCTGGCATCATTTGTTTCCCAGAAAGATCAGGTGAAAAAAGTTCATCCTGACACAAATCCCCATAATAAAATCATACACATCTTTACTGGTGTCAAGCTAAGTCCTTCTGCTTCGAACAAAATCAACAAGGATTTGAGAAAAAAAAAAAAAAACCCAACAAAAAAAACCCCCCACAACACAGCAGAAGTTTCTTTTCTAGAACTTTTAGTTCTAAAAATATGAGCAGTGCATGATCAAAACCTGCTAGTTCAATTCACTAACTATAGTTGAGTTCTTGAATGGATCGGTTACTCGAACACAAAATACATTTTGGCAAACTTATTTTTCTCCTCTGTCTGTAAAGCACTGTAGTAATTCCTAGCACACTAATATTAAATAAAGCTGTCTTTAAAGGAGAGAGCTAGAGAGAATGCTTTCTGTATGAATGCACGGTACACTCACATCTTGAACAGTGGCCAAACTGTTTCCCTCTACATGATAACGATTGCAGGACAATCAGAAGAGGTACAGAAAAATACAAAAGAACAAATCAAAGACACAGAGCACATTCCACATAAAGAGCAATTAAACAGACCAGAACTTGTCAGGATCTACAGCGAGAGATCACAGGTATCCATAAAATCCTCATTAGCTTGCAGAAAGTGAATAGGAAATTACTGTTCACTGTTTCTTCTAATAGAAATAAAATGAAATCAGTAAGAGCAGCATGTGGCAGGATAAAAACAGCAAAAGGAGGCTTTTTTCACGCAATGCACAGTTCAGCAGTGGAACTATTTGCTATGGGAAGAAATGCTAAAAATCTTACGAAGTTCATAAAGCATTCAGACAAATAAATGGAAGGGAAAAAATATATGTCAGGGGCTATTAAACATAGAAAAGCTTATTTGGCTCATACAGTCCATAAGCTACAAATCTCCAGAGACCAGTATAATGCACTAGGGAAGTATTACTATATGCTTACCTCATTATTATATTCTTTCCTAGGCTTCAGCTATTAGGTGGTATTTAAAAAGAGACTAGGCTAAATGGACCTTCTGTCTGTAGTAGAATGCATGTTATTAAGTTTATCAAATAAAAACAATTCAAATTGTTGACATGGAACTAATGAAAGTGCAATTGAGATTCCATTCATAGATTGTCTAACATGAAACAGAAGTTAAAAAACAAACAAAAAAAATCCAGTAAATCTCACCAATTAAAAAAATACTAAAAATTAAGAATATTTAGTATACATTCATTTGGAATGAAAGTATGTAGACAATTACATAACGTGCATTTGCCAGTTTAGCAAAGTAATCCTACCTTTTAGTTCAAAAGCTTTATTGAGTTGTAAATCAACATGGTTTGAATGGTCACGTGCACCCTAAGAATGCATACTTCTTCTGGAAAATAACTAGCAAGTACAAATGAAACAGAAAACAAAAATGAACTTTTTAAGTAAAAGATTTCTGCTAGCTGATTAAATAATCTATTTTAATCATGATTACAAATCCATCAACTCTAACTGTAAATACATTCATTCTGTTTAGAAGCTATTTGCAAGAAATATCAATTCAAGAACTTCAGTGGACTGTCAAAAATAATACAATGTTCTTAGGCACTAATTAATTACAGACAATAAAACATGAGTTGTCAGCACATTTTCTCCAGCAATTGTTATTGGAGTTTTTAAAAGATAAATCAGCAATATCAACTTTGCTGGTTTTATCAGTGGCCTGAGGAAATGAAGTTTACTTGACACACTCTATATGTGTTTCCTTTTCCTTGTCCTTCCCAATAACTGAGAAATCTGGTGGCCAAAGCTGTCATAGGGTAGCAATCTTAGTAGCATTAGTGCTTCTACAGGGAAGGAAAAAGTACTTGGATGATTTGTTTGGCCTCAGCTTTTGATGGGCCTTGAGGCATCGCCATGAGTAATAACTGTCATGCCTGTACTACTGGACAATGCAGACCCAGGTGGCTGAGGTTCATCTAACCCAGCCAGACCTCTTCCTGCAACATCAGTGAAGCTAGCAAGGCTTTGGTTCTGGTACAGAGACGCCATGAATGGCCTTCCCAGAGCAAGACAGCAGCCCAGCCTCTACAGGCACCACTGACAAGATGTGCCTGGGTCTCTTCTCTGACACAGTGGGCATGGGACAGCCACCACTTGCACTATTCAGCTCCCTTATCCTTATAAAGGGTGCCCACAAGCAAACCACCCAGTAGGAATGATCACTGTACTGCACTGACTCCTGAACAAGGTCCAGAGGTTGTCTGGGAGAGCTTTTGTCTGCCATGGTCAAAAACATGCATGGGAATCCCTCCAAGGACCCTTGGGGTCAAGTGCTCAGAAACACATCCTATTTAACTTACTGGTAGAGATACAGTCAGAGAGAATGCAAGGAGTGGGACAGCTGCGAGGAAAGTTTCCACTTTATATTGTGTCCTCCTTCAACAGCAAAGACTTCAAGTGACAGGGAGCAAGTCTACAGAAAATCTGACTTTGACCTTTTTTGGCTGTGGGACCACTTGTGATGATTAACTTTGGATCCATTCTGTCCCTATCGCCTGCCCTGCTCAATTGCTAACACCTGCAGCAAAATCCAGTAAAAATGACAATCTACTGAAAAAGATAAAGAGGAGATCATTTAGCAAGAGGCAATATTTGCAAGGACAAAAGAGGCAGCTGGGTGCTCAGCTCTCTCTGAGGCTCAGTAAGAGCTGAGAACCTAAATCTGACTTGAGACTGTGACCCAGCCATTAGCTACCAAGCCCCTGCACCCCAACGCAGACAGTAGCGCATTCGTCTCTGGACAACATTCATTGAAGAAAATAGGCAAACATAGCTGGCACGCTTGCTAGATGAAGAGTCAATGACAAACTATTGGTGTTTTCTTGTGGCAAAGGGGTATGAGGCTGCCTCTCTGAATGAACAATATAGACACGAGACTGACACTCTAAGAGTGTTTGTGAAGAGTGTTACCAGGGAACACACATGGGACTGGCCTTGTATTTCCAGTCATTACCATTAATTTCTCATAGTCTCATTATCACCATTATTCAGAACAGCACCTGCACATGATCACAAAAACAGTCAAGTGTGCCACCGTCTTTTCCCATGCGTGCTGTTAACTCTTAATTTTTCAAACTAGCATTCTGTGCACATGCGCCTCCACCAGCATGAACAAATCTATTTCAGGACTGCTCTAATCACTGGGCACAAACAGGGAGGCAGCCAGTGGCCTATGCACTTGCAGGCAGCAACATTTGCACAAAGTGGGAGCACAGCTAAGCAAGCATAAATACAGTCACAAAGATTTCTAACTCAAAAAAAAAAAAAAAAAAGGTAACAAAAAAAGAAAATTTACTCTTCTTCCACTGGGGGAGTTTTTTTTCCCCAGAGACATGTGAAGAAGAAGGTTCAGGGTAGTGTTAGCCAGGTGTTAAGTAATATGGTGTGGAAAGGAGAAAGGGAGACATAAGTGTGATGAGCTATTTTCTTTAACACCAGGTGACAAAGTATCCAGACAGAACATTGAAATAGAGATGAACGGTTGGGGTTTTTCAGTGCTTTGGAGAACCGAGTGAAACATTTGCTCAAAAGCAGCCCAGGAGACAAATACTCTCCTATCTATTTTCTCAGCCACTCTCCAGAAGACTACATTTTAATCTGGAAGGAGACTCCTCTGTGCTATCAAGGAGATATGCCAGCATGTTTTGAACAGACCAGGAAACACATTTTGTAGTAAGCCACAGTAAAAAGCGCCTGATGGGTTTTGGTGCACTTGACCTCTTATGCTGATGGGATATCAGTAGAGCCCCGTCTGCTTCAGTGCAAGCACACCAATTTGCACCAGCGCGGAGCTCATTTCCTCAAACTATTCTTTTCCTCCTATGACTGGCTGCACAGCACATCTGTATCACTAGGAACAGAGCTGGTCTCTCCTTTGGTGACTTTTTTGCTTGAGCAACAGAAGGATTGTTCAGGGACTGGACTCTGAAAGTCTATTTCAGCTGGCTACATCACAGACTCACATCATTTATGCTGGCTTTTATTCTCAGTAGGGTGCCAATCAACCTTTCAAAATCCAGTCAATACAAAGCTCTGAGCAAGTGTATTTGAGCTATTTAAAACCACTGACATTAACTGCCTCCTGTAACAGCAAAAAGTTGGAAGATGAGAAACCTGCCTCTCACCAACTTCATAGCAAGCACCACTAATGGCAATAAATAGATCTTCAGCATCTCCTTCATCCCTAAGTTTCCTATTGAAATGCCATCATAACAATGTCAAAAATCCCAAACTAGCATGATCCAAGTTTCCTGGTTTTATCTCTGTCCCTGTCAACTCTCTGCTGTGCCAACAAATAATGATTTCTGATGTGTTCTACAAAGCTCACGGAGGGAGGGTGCTGGGGGCGAGGGAGAGGAAATCAAGCCTTATGAGTAAATCAGTAACCGCAAATTTAATGAATATATAAAGCAAGCTGTCAGACTGGCATAAACTGTTCCTGCTACTGTCACGGAAGTTCCTGCAGGAGAAGCTATTTACCCCTGGCATCAGGAGGACTCCAGGCCAAGGCATCCCATGACTGGAGCTCCCCAGGACGTGATCAGCTAACAAGTAATGCCTACTCATGTCTTCACCCTGGTCATTATTGTTGTTTGGATTTACTGTTCAGGGCCATTCTAGTCCCTCACTTTTATTGTTGGTTAAGACAGCATACAGAAGAACATGTAACATTTATTTTATTCTGTAAAAAGTATTTAAAAAAGAACTTGTATGTGTTTTGATGATAGAAGTGTCTCTTGGCAAGGAAATGCTTCAGCTGTACCTTCAGCTTGTGCAGACTAGGCTGAATACAGCTGTGCTGATCTAAACGAGCAATGCACCTGACCTTTTATCTTCAGCAGATCACAATGCAACCAAGTTTACATTAGACAGCAGCAACACTCTTCTTGTTGAATAAGAGAAATCATCAGATAATGTATATTTAAATAGCAATGTGTCACAAAAAAAAAAAACAAATTACCTTCCCTGATTAGTACAGATAAACTTCTTTTAGAGAGAGCCAATTAAAGAAACAATTCTGCTGAAAGATTGTGCCTTCAACTGGCATTAAGATTTCTCACTAACTTGAACAGTCAAAGGTTACTTTATAATTGGAAGTTTTCTGATTGGCCCTTCCTGTTATCCTGGGTTTGATGTCAGCTTAAGTACACAATGACGAGTGATAATTTTAATACCACTTTAAAATTGCAGCTCAGTATGCCTTTTCATCAACTGTGTATTCTTTCTTATGAATTTCATGAGAAAAAAACCCAGTGGAATATGTTGCAGTCATTGCTTTTGTTAATTTTAAATTAAGAATAGTTATGAGGAAAAACAAAAGCCTTTTCATTGTCAGGGGAAAAAATGTGAATGTCATGGTGTGTTAGAAATCCAATATATCATAAGACTGGCCATCAACACCATCCCCAACCCCAGCTAATAGAGCCTCTTGCCACTTCTCTACCTACATTTTAGGAGAAGCAAGAAATTTTGCCTGCCATAAATGACAGCTGAATCTCAGAAGCTCTATACAGTCTACTGATCAGGCAAGATCACTCACCCACTAGTAGCTTCCAAGGTCTAAGCAATAATTTCATATTCTCCCCTCCTTGAGGAAAATAAATAATCAAGTTGCTTTTGAGTTACAGCTGAGTAATGAATACAGTATAATACTATACTACTCTCTTCATCATTCATTTATTCAGACACTTCAGGATTTTTCAGTGCTGTCAAGAACCACAGAAGCTAACAGTCTTCCATTTAAGAAACAACAGCAACATCCCAGATTATGAAGTAGGATTCATAATCTCACTGAAACTTACTCCACAACAAGTAAGTTGCTCTAGTCTATTTTATTAACTTCCATGACAGGCTTTTTTGGCTGAGGAAAGGAGTTGGTTGGGCTACAGAATTCACAAGGAAATCTTAAGATCATGTGTTTAAATGTCACTGTCGTCATGTACCTAAAAAAAGCATTCTGTCAAGAACATCCAAGGATAAAAATCTGGTCCTACAGAAGTTAGTGGAAGAAGCTTAGCCCTTGATTTCAATGTGTCTAGGAATTCACCCAAAATCTCTGGATAGGTCTGGCACATTCAACATCAACTGATTTGCTGCTGAGAAAAGGGTGTGAATTATTTGATCACCACAGATGCACGCTCTGAGGAGCGTGACTTCCTGCAGGACTGCCCCCGCCTGCATCAGGTCATATGGTAAGGGACGTCTCCAAGTAAAGGTCAAGCAGATTTTCATAGGAATAAACAGAGACAGTTTAAAATAGTCCTCCAAGAGAGTAGTTTGCTTATAAGAACAGTACTTAACTGAAGTTTCGTTACAGTGAATTATGGTTTGCAGGTACCTTGTCATTTAATAATGCAGATGAAACACTTTAGATGAAAATGCAATAGATTCTCTCACCAGATTTTTGTATGCAGGACATTGAACCTAGACACGCTGAAGAAATGATTACTTGAGATATCATTACTGGAGTGTATTGATAAAGTGGAAAATAGACCATGAGGAGGAGATGAATGGAAGGCATAATTACCATTGACAGTGTTCGATTTTAATGATACACTATAGTAATGTAAATAAATCCACATCTTGAGTGTTAAGGTAGCTACACTGAAGAAGCTCTCCTGAAACCATTGTGCACATACCCAATACACACATGGCTGCAAGGGCCTACTTACATGTAACTGAGTTCACTGATTACCAGATGACTGCAGCACCTCTTCCACACTAACCCACATAGCTTAAAGATGATTACTTATTGGAACAATATTCATCTACCTACAAGTATCATCACCTGCTCACTTCACTAAGACATTGGGCTAAATGTGTATATAACACCTCAAAACAAATCCTTACCCAGCATGATCTACAAGTGAAATAAACTTCTACTGGAAACAACAGGTACACCAATTTCTAACTAATAAAACTGACCTTTGATGTACATCTTTGTCTCTAACACACACATTTGGGCATGCATTTAATTCTCACTCTCCATTTACACCCAGAAAATCACCTCTTCATATATACGCAATAGCTGCAGGTCTGTGTTTTAGCATCTGCTGCTTCTATGTATTGGCTCGAATTTTAGTGAAGTACTCATCAAATGAGAGGAATGCCTTCAGGTATTCAGAGAGACTAAAAATGACTTTTACCTTCTCATCGCTCCAGGTTGTGAACTACACCATTCTTAAACTAGTGGAACAAAAGATGTTGCTACATAGTGTGTTCAGCCACTCAGAACCTGGATCTTCCTCCACCCCTGCAGCAACCATTACAGGTCTTAAAACTGTTTGCCTGTTTACTCAGGGAAGCTTTAACATAGAATAACAGCAGCGGTGTTTCACAGGCTCCCATACTGGAGGACCTGAAATATGCGTCTTAGTGACTGTCAAAGAAAAACGACACTTCATTCTGGAAACACATTTTAAAGAATGCAATCAAACGGCTTATTATTTCCCACCTTGAAACAGACAATTGTTTTAAAACATGATATCAAATAAACATACACACTATTTAGTTAAATAAAGCCTGAAACATAGGCAGCGTTCACTGAAGAACAAAATTAAAACACAGTGTCTAGTAACTCTCTTGTCATTACACTCACTGAAGACCCAGTCCAAAGTGCAGAAGAAAAACAAAGCCATGAGAAAACCTCTCTTTTTTTGTTCTCCATTTTCTGATTTTGAAGGTTCTGGGGCAGAGAAGCAGCCTACACAATCCAGCTGAGGGGGTGATATTCTCTCTTTTCATCACAGGGACATACACAGCTGTGTGGGCGTCAGACTGAAGAAAACAGCTACTTTAATCAAGCTCTGCATTAGCAGCCTGAACTCTGACAGTTACACTTTTTCCTTTTTATTACTTTAAAAATAAAATGTTATCATTTGATTCAAAACAAACAGCTAAGAAAATCCAAGACAATTCTTTGCAAGTAGCTAGTTTGAACTTAAAAAGCAAGAAAGCCATCTCATGCTGCAGTCTCTTAAGTATTATTAAAAAAAATACTTATGGTTTTGTTCATTTCAAAACCAAAAATAAACATTGAAAATATTTCACAGAAAACTAGTGTAACTCTGCCACAGTCAGATTTTTGGAAGCTTTTTTGTTATCACTGTTGTTAGACCACTGAATGAGCAGGGGCTCAAGTCACAGGTTAGGACTGGGTTTGGTATGTGCAGTAAGGACAGAGCATTCTTAAACTAAGAATTTAGCTGGAAAACCGCACTGTGCTTTCACTTAAAGTGCTACAAATCCTAAACAACACAGTAGCAGTTGTAAANAAAAAAAAAAAAAAAAAAATTCTTTTGCACATATTCATATCACCACATGAATACACTGTAGTATAAACATTTACATCTGAGGTAGTTGCTCTAAGTTCCCTTTGAAGTCAGTGGGGAAAGAAGATGACACAGCAGCTCATCTCCCCCTAAAATAACCATCACAATATGGAAAATGAATTGCTCCTTTAAACCCTTGAGGTGTCTCAAATTCTTTTGTCTGTAAATGGGGCCTAAAAGGATTAGCTCAGATTTAGATGCCTCCCTTGAACATACCCCTTGTTAGGGGACAAGAATCCTATCCAAACTGTCCTTCGTTATGCATCTACTCTGCTGGGCCGTCCCATGTTATCCCATGAGCTGCTGCAAAACGAATGCAAATCCTAATAAACAGAACCAACAGCTCTGCATCTCTGCAAGGCTATTTAATGGAAATATTTGATTGTGAGGATTTCACCCTATCCCCTGTTACAGAGATACTAAATCAGGGTAACTCCTGGGGTTGCAAACACAATGTGTTAAAGAAAGGGGAAAAAATATTAAGGCTTTACAGGAAATAAAAAAAAAGGCACTAAAACAATGCTGGTTTATGTCATCTGGACTTTGGCTGTTGGTTTGAGGGGAAGAGGAGCCTTTTCGAGCTGTTCTTGGCAACAAGAAAGCCTCCCTATGTTTTTCTCAGGTACTTAGGGAGGCACAAATGCTTGTCCCTTATGGTTAGCCCCCCCAGGATTGTTACATTTCAGTCACTACAGCACAGGTTCTCCACCCCCAGTACACTGTGGCCTGAAGGGGAGAACCAGCCCATTCCTTCCCAGCATACAGAAGACCCTTCATCAATCACCACCAAGGTGGTAATCTACTTAACCTGTAGATTCCTGGTTTGGGACAAATAATGCAGTGATACAATAATGTAGAGAAACAGCAGTCGGAAAAAAAGGTTCTCATCACTAAAAAAAGAAAGAACATTTAAGAACTGTGGGGTTTGTATCAGAGAGAGACTGCAGTTACTGCCAAGTATTTTAAGAGCAGGAAACAAATATTTCGTATTGACCTTCTTTGCCTAATATCTGCAGCAGAAAGACAACGAGGTATCCTGAGTGCCAGCGGACTGTCTCAAAAATACCTTACCTTATTCATAATAGAAGCAGAAATGAGAAGTTATTGAACCTCCCCTGATCTCTGTCTTCCTGTTGCTGCAACCCTCTTCTCTTCCTCCGTAGTTTATGCAGTCAAAACGCACCCAGAAAAACCACACAAAAACCCCACCTAAAGATGGCAGCCCTGTGCCAGGCATGTGAAGTACTGCATAAATGTGTGCTTTTGGGAAGAAAGAGAAGGCTGGGACTGTTTTCTTTTATTGTTTGGTGGTCTGGGTTTTTTTATTGGGTTGAGCCTTTAGGACTGGTACCATAATGCAAGCAGTGGCTTAGACTGTCATGCTTTCTCTGCAATATTCTCAATAGACACGAACCTGGAGGATTCATTGCCTGGGCTATTGTTCACCGCAACGCATGGTATCTGAGCACAAAGCACTGAAGGCAAACAGCCGCTCTGCAAAGACTGAAGTTCAGGGATGTTACCTCTGCTGAGGATACTCCAGCAGTCTCCAGCTAGGAAAGCGAAGTCCACCCACCTCAGGGAAAGAAGTACTCCCAATATTTATTTTTAAAATTGATGGCATTTTATGAGGAACTCCCAGTAATCTTCAAGAGTTCATTCCAAGCTGTTACTGCCCTTGTAAGAATTTGTAAAACCTGTCTCAGCAAAGCATTCACCCCAATACCACTTCCCCATAGGGAGGAATCTTTACAACCTTTTTTTTTTCCTAAGCACAATATTATAGCAGCATTTTTCACATTTCAAAAAGAAACTACTAGCAACTTTGATTCATAACGCATTTAAGGTGTATCGCACTAGAGAGGCCAATTTCCTGTGATTGGTTTTTGCTATAAATTTAAGAGGCCAATTTCTCCAAAGTGTTTTGGGTTTTCTTTGGCAGGATTTGATGAAATCCTGTGAGGGTTTAATAGATTTTGCTATTTCACTGGTGCACCACTGAAAAATTAAGACCTGTTCCCTGTGAGATGGACTGAAATATTAATAACAGTATAGGATTTATATTTCAGCAATTTTGAAGCTCTGTGATAACTACCCCAGGAGTTTCTCAATAACTCATTAAACTTAAGCCAATCTGTCATGTTGTTTGCTTCTTTTGGTCTGACTGATATGTCCCTGCTTTTTTTATTGCTATTTATTTGTCACCATTTAAGATTAATTTCTGCAGAGCCACTGAAACACAGACAGCATGCTTACCACACATGCTTAGAAATCTTTTAGGTGCTTTGTGTCCATCCCATTCCCCCCAAAAAACCTGCAGAGCCAGTTGGTACGGGCAGTGCTACTCTAGGGCCCACCTGCCAACCTTATTTCTGCATTGAAATGGGATTTTTTTTTTCCTCCACAATTACTATTCCCTGCCAGTTTTCCCCAACCCTCAAGTAATTTCTAATAATGTTCTAATAACTTTTTTTTTTAAACTAAAAGCACATAAAACATCCTTACCTTCTATTACCTGTGACAGTTGTTACATTACTCTTTCATGGAGATGGAGCCAGCACGCTGGGCATCTGGATACTTTAAGATAAAGTGAAGGGTATGCTCCCATTTTCCTTCATCACATGCAGTGAATTCACATGACAGAGTACTGAGAAAAAACAGTGATCTGCTCACCAAAGACCTTGTGGGTCTGCTAATAGGAAGAAGGTCTTTAAAGTTAATATCCTTTACATGTTTGGGCTCTAGTTTCAGCAGCCAGATTGGGGTGAAATAGCTGTCAAGTCAATGCAACGGTGGAGATGGAAAAAAAAGACTAAAAACAATTAGCAGAACTGTGAAACAGCAGAACCCTGCTAGGGACTTGGGTTATTTACAAAAAGAAGCAGGATGGGGGCGGGGGGGGGAGATGGCTGGGTGGAATAGTTTCTTTACATCATGTGCCTTAGAAATTTGACTTCACAAGTGCAAGGAGTGACTCCCCAGTCAGGACCTGGCTGCTGTTTACCACTCCAGAGCATAGGAAGGAGCACCAGGACTCTGGCCTGGACTGCTGGATCAGCATTCCCAGGTGGCAGAGCCCAAGGACTAAAACTCTACCCATAAGCATGCTAGGGGCTTACATACTGACACAAAGACTAAAATGCAGTAAAGAAAAGCAACAAGAGTGGTTTAAGCCATTTCTCCAGGTATGACTGGGTCATTTTTTTAATTTGCTTTTTTGTTTGGGTTTTTGGTTTTTTTTTAAATGTTCTAATCTGATCTGCAATTTATAGTGGCACTGAATGTTATGATCAGAAAACACAGCCCCACCTCCTTTTCCTTCTGCCCCAGGCAAATACTTTTTCCTCTACCTCTTCAAAAGGTAAACTATCAGCCAGCTTCTCCTCAGCCTTTCAAAGACAACGCATAACTGGGGAAGAATGTGTAAGAGCCCTTATATCCTCACCTGGGGATTCCTCTAAAAACCAACAGAAACCTCTTGCGTTAATAAAGGCCACATTTCAAGGCTTTGGCAGCTCTGGAATCAACATGGCATAATCAAGTAGAATTAATTTTTATTAGTTTTACTGCAGACCCAGTTCCCTCATGCTCAGACAACCTAAGCGTGGCAAGGCTGGCAAGGCTGAGTAGAAAGATTGTCTCCATGGGTGTATGTTAAAATTAGGTCTTACTTATTCAAGTATTTGTATTGCTTTTTTTGCATAGTTATTATTTAAGGCTGTGCTAAGGTACTACAGTTTTTCCCAAAAGCAGGAAGGGCTGGAATTTAGCCTTCTACTTGTCTTACATAGGGTGAGAAAATCTCTGCTTTGGGGTCTATGATGCTAAAACTATTTTACATTCAACTAGTACAGCACGCTGCTTCTTCACATCATATCTACAGATAAGAACCAACAATGTTCCTTCTTTGAACAAATACATTTCTTGCTGTTACATGGAAAGAAGAACTCTCACTTTGCCAAAACTGTAAATAAGTAAATATAAAAAAAGTCTATACAGAAAATAAAAAACAAGTTTCATGTCCTTCTTATACATGGGAATATTACAAAATTATTTCATGTTGAGACTAAGAAATGAGTAATGAACCCAGCAAAGCAGGCTCACATTACAATACAGACTTGGGAAATTCTTTAATACATATGATTGACTTGTAATTGGTTTAGAGGAAAGTCAGTGAACATGACCTAAACTATGACACAACACAAAGGAAACACCACTAATATCTGAGGCTTGTATCATTGCAACAACGCAGGAAATGAACTCTGTCCAGTACATTTGATTCATATTAAGAGACAGGCCCTTACTGAACGTCACACTGAGACGAATACTTCTAGGAAGATTACGCTATATCCTTCAGTCTGAAAAACAAATACATTTTCTCTGTAAAAAGCCCAGTTTAAGATAACAGATATATGCTTATCCCTCTTCAGAGATTTGTCCCTCTTCAGGACATGATTTAGCTACATGCTAGGGAAGGAGAACTCTAGAAAAGGTTCATGAAGCATGTAATACAGCCACTGCCAGGAAGGACACTGGATGAGGTTGACCTCTGGCCTGAAGCAAGTCCAAGTCACGCCATTTTAAATGTGAAGGATTCCTAAAGTAGTAAGAAGAAAAACCTAGACTAAATGCTTCAGCTGTAGTTTAAGTCACAATCTCTTTTCAGAGGCTGAGACTTCAAGTGCATCTCAGCAAAACAACTGGTTTTAAGAGAGTTCTTTCACTTCTGTAAAAAAGGCAATAAAATACCAAAGCCACCTTAAATGAACTCCAGCTTACTTAAATCATAATGTCAGCAGAAGAACACATTTGCATGAGATAATGATTCCTACTAATAGAAGAATGGGTATATAAGGCAGATCATTTATCAAACAAAACATCAATTAAAACCAGAGATGTTTATATTTGGATACATTCCGGATAACTTCATTTCCCTCTCACCCCGAGGTAGTGTTCAATGACTCTGCTGCTCTGAACATTAGAATCCCAAGTGGATCCAGTATGTCAAAGTAGCATTTTCCTTTTTTTTTTTTTT
>VYZV01004637.1:55652-103158 GCA_013401275.1 Pandion haliaetus | reverse complement strand
GAAGTTTTCAAAACGGGCAGGAATGCTTCAAATGGATTTCTCATTGCAGAAAAAAAAGTAAAATTCTTAAGTCTTACAATAGCCATAAAACAGAATTGCTGTCTTCTGATCAGCTCCATTTAAAAGAAAAAAAACAAACCCAAACACCACCAAAAAACCCCACAAACCTGGTCTGGTGAAGGCTCTGCTAAAATCAATATAAGCTGTGTCATTTGCATCAATAGAAGCCATTTTCACCCTTTCAGTTGATAAATTCAGACTATGTTTTAAGTCAACGAATTTTCCCTCTTAATTAAATGCCCTCTTCATCTGTTTAAAAACCATACTGAATGTTGTTGAAAAGTAGCTGACTTCAGAAACTGCAGACTAGTCTATAATCCTGTTTAGCAGACACAAAGGGCAGTATCAGCGGAGCAGTGGAGATTCTACAAAACCAGGTAGCTTTACAGACCTTAAAGAGGAAAGAAGAGAGAAAAAGGGGATTCAAGAACCCTTGGTTTTAATCCTAGTATAGCCACAAGCTTCTTAATTCATTTAGAGGATAACAATAGTTATATATTTATTTATTTATTTTAGGCAGAGCTCATTTCCTATTACCTAGTCTTAACTAGAAGCAAACACAATCATGCTGCCACCTACAACACAGAGGCAGGCAAATGACTCCTTATAACTGTGCCAGCTGAAATTTGTGGAGGCAGGATTCCAGACTGACACCATGTTGCAAGGTATATTATGACAAGATTATACATAAATGACCTTTGCAATCCTATTCTGTGCCTGCAGTTTTTAAATGCTAAGGCACAGAAGACCGTATTCATATAAAGACTATAAATGCATATGCTATATTTAAAACCTCAGCTGTATTATGGAGCAAGTTATCATTTTTAAAGAGTGCACTGAATTTGACTGAAGAAATTAAATACCCTAAATGAGAATAATCTCCTGAGATATTCATGAATGGTTTTAACTTCCATGTATATAAAAAAAAAAATAATTATCCCACAGTATCATTTGTAAACTGCCATGTAGAACGCCAATTCCTGTAAAAGAATTACTTCAAATTTCACTCCTTTGACATTTTCTAAAATTAAAGTATTTCTTCATGGCAGGAAGTTCCAGATTATTAATGAACAGTAGAATAGCTAACAATAAAATAATAATTTGAGACAACTCTAATGGTTTCTCTAACTTGTCATAAGGAACACTGTAGAATAAGAAGTAGTATGCTAACATTATTTCCATCACCAGAAATTGATTTTAAGTGGATACCATCTACATCAAGGTATTTTTAATAGTCAGTGCTTCAGATTTATCTTAACAGGGCAACTTTTTCATGTTATTCTTCTCCATATTTAGTTCTTAGGCTTGCAGGACAGTGGCTGATGTTCAAAAATAACATCACAACGTATACAACTAACTGAAAAATTATAGTCTGAACATAAGTAGAAAACTTCTGGCATTTCCATCAGATTTCAAAGCAGTTTTACAAACATTGGAAAACTGCTATTATGCTAAAATGATTGTATGAAATATGTATGATAGTACAGGTAAAACGGGGTTAGGAGAAATTAACAGATAAAATAAAAGCAGATGCTGAAAGTTAAGTATGGATAGGGCCTAAGTATGTAAATAGAAAGATAGGAAGAAAATAAAAATTGAAAGTAGATTCAGCTGCCACCTAAACGGTGCAAGACCTTATATTTGGTTTGAACCTTAACTTCCTGGTGTGTTAGAATTGCACATCCAGGCATACCACAGTTCTCCACTCTTACTGACCCAACACTTGATTATAAGCATCTTCCCAAAGTCTCCCATCTGGCAGGTTCTTGCTGAACAAGGTAGTCAAATACCATAATATTTGACCCCTTCAAAAAAAGGGGTGGTGCTGCCCACCTTTCACATAGTACAGAAGTGGGAAGAGTGTTGAGAGATTTGGCCTTACTCCCCTTGTCAGTCTGAAGCACTTCAGCATCATAGCTCCTGTCTATCAGGACATTTGACTCAGTGGACTTTTATTTGAAATACTGCAACAGCCATTGGTTTATAATACTATAAACTTAACTACACCGCCTGTGTATTTGCCATGATCCCGTAGAAAGATGCCAGGCTTACTTCCCCTGTTTTATATTCCTGAGGGTCATTGCTGAGATGCTTAAGAACACAAAAACAACACCAGGTCAAAAAAAGAGCAATCTCACCCAGTATCCTGGCTTTGACAGTAGTCAAAAAGAGAGGCCTACAGGACAGCTCAAGAATAGAGCAAGAAATTATCCTTTCCCAGACTGTTCTTCCAGGCTTGAATACATGGAGGCTTAGGGACTACCTGACCGAAAAGGAAATGTTTTTGTGGTTATAGCTTTTGATAGATTTCTTTTCCATGAACGTCTCCAGTCTTCCCTTGAAAACACAGACATTTTTAGCATCCACATCCTGTGTTGAAGAATGTCACAGCTTAATAGCACCATGTATGAAGAACCATCTCCCTTTGTATGCTTTAACCTTGCACCACTTGAACTTTACTTGACTTCCCCTAGCCCTTGTCTTGGAAAGGGTGCTGCACAGCTGATCTCTCCTTCCCCTTTCCACTCAACTTCTTTTATATGCCTGTATCATCCCTCCTCTCAGCTATATCTTTTGCAGGCTGAAGACTCCTGCCTAAGTAGTTCTTTCTACAGAATTATTTCCCTACCTCTGATCATCCTCACCACCCCTGTGCCATTTCCATTCTATTTCTTCCAATACAGGCCAACCAGAACCACAAAGACCATTTATAAGGCAGGTGCAACATGCATCAGTGGCACTCCAATGTCATCAGCATCTACAAAATGATGGAAGGTCTTGGCTGCAGAATGTCCTCGGGACAAGACTCACGAGGAGGAGAGGAACAGTACAGTGCTAGAACCTGGCTTTGGAAAACAGCTGTGCTAGAGCAAAGTCAGTCTTCAATTTTGCACACAGGCAACATAAAGAAGGCATAAAGTTCCAGCCAGCAAGCAACTATGTCACCGTGTTATGAACAACCTTCAATGATGAAGAGTCAAGAAACCATGAGTAAAACATAAAGACAAGGTTCGAGCATTGTGAGAAGAAGACATGCATTGTGGTTGCAAGGTCAAAACCAGTTAAGCAATGAGTTCAAAGTAGTAATGAAAGGAAACCTAAGAGGCCTCTGCCAGGCTTTTTCTATCTAACCTAAACCTATACTGATCACAAGGTTACTTTTTTGGCAAAGCCAGACTACTGTCTTAAAAAGTATTAACTGATTAGTGCCACTTCTGGTTTCTGGTTGTAAGCTAAGATTCCCATCTAGCTCACAGAGAAACTCCAGCCAGATACAGCAATAAAGAACAACTGCTGAAAGCGATGGCACACCTTCTACAGTGAGAAAAATCATTCCTGCCCAGAGGTACAACTGCTACGCAGTAGGGTGAATTTTACGGAACAGTATTAGGACCTGTAAAGCAAATATTCCCCTCCTTAGCAGAAGAGGACTGTGCAATTTCAAGGCTGCAATGCCTTTAAAACTCAGTAAGGACCGTTGATTGATAAAAGGCAGACACTAATAAAATAATAATTAATTTTTTTNTTTTTTTTTTTTTTTTTTTTTGCTTTGCTACTCCAGAAATGAAAAGGGGACAGATGCCAGGCGCAGACTGACAGCTCCCAGGAGAAGGAGGGATGCTGAAGGAGACTAGAAACAAGCCAGAGCAAGCAACACTAAGTCAGCAAATGTGCTGATCGAGGGGGGACAGGGGCCATCAGCCAGAGTCAGCAGGACTTGCCTCAGACTTCAGAGGTCACAGGGAAGAGAAACCTCAGTCTAGCACAATTAAATCTTGCTGGAAAACAAAACATCTAGCAGAAAGGAGAAAGTTCCTCCCTCCCTCCCTGACTTTCAAGGGACTCCTGCCAATAAAAGGCATCATGGCTAATTTATTGGCACGCTATTTACTGGCTTTATTCTGAGCTGCTCTGTGATGAAGCAAAGATAAACTGAATTAAGTGTACTGCTATTAACAGAGGAAAGCAGCACACGACTTTATAAACTAGTATCAAAACAGAAAGAGATAGAAGTGGTGGAATACAGGAGATTTTATCTTTTGATAAAATGTCTTCTGATAAGTAGGTTTAAATGCAAAATTTTTAAAAAGCAAATAAACTCAGGAGTTCAGCACACTCTTGAAAGAGTGAACTCCACTCATATCTGCTTGCTTTTCAGGACACTATGGAGCAGGTTTAAGGAGGCTGAGAAAGAAGTGAACTGGGAAAACAACAGTATTGCCATTTGGGTGACCAGAGTTGTTACTGTGATTTTGGCTAGCCATTGACTATTCCCAAGAACCTCAATTTTCACATTGCAAAATGAGGTTAGTAATCCCACTGGGTGAGTTACATGGTTCAGATAGATATCTAGTCTTTTTAATGAATAGAACTAAATGATAAATTTAAGTGAAGGGAAAATAAAGTGTGAAATATTAATGAATTATCACTATCGGGAAGCATGTTCCATCTGGCTCTGTAGAGTACCTTGACTTTCTTACTAGAATAAATGGATTAGTCTTCATTGTTTCAGTTTACCCACTTGGGAACCAGAGTCTCTGAGGCAGACTTCTTTCCAATTATGTATTAAATATTGAGAGCAAAATCGATTTTGCGTGGTTACAGAGCTGCTACACACATTTCCTTATACTGCAAGAATTTCCTTCTCTCCTCTCTCAACCCATTAAAGAGTAAAGCCCCATTTTTGTGCCAATCCAAACCTTCAGGCAGGAAAAATTTCACTAGACCAATGAATTGTGTCAAATCAAGTTAACTTCTATTTCTGTTAGGAGCTTTGAACATGCACAAGTAAATGCTCTGCCATACCATATTCTCTTCCTCATGCTGATCAATCAGAATTCAAGTTCTTTAAGAGATGTTATCAATCAGGTGACTTGAATTTTCACGATGTGGTAGAAAAAATACTGCCTCTTGCAAAACTGGGAGAGAAGAATGCTGCCAAGAAATGTTTTAGCCACACTGTTGATCATTTTTCCTGCAGGTACCTTTATGGATAAGATCCACAGGGGAAAGATGAAAGAAAGGGATAGAGTGAAATAATTGTAGGGGAACTGACAGAAATTACTCTAACAATTCATTGGTTTGAATGGTAAGAGATGGTCCAATAGTATAGCTGAATATAAATTCAGCTTATGCTTTAAAGAAAACAAACAAACAAACAAACCAGAAAAACAACAAACCCAAACCCAACAAACCAATCAGGTATCTACTCAGACAATTTAACTCATTCAGTTCTGAACTTCCCACATTTGTTAGCAGGACTACTATTCTGCACTCAGCTGTACTAGATGGTTTAAACAACAACAACAAAAAAAAAGCACAACCCTATGGAAATGTTCTCACTCTCCTGAATTTTCTAAGACTTACTAACAAAGAACATCACACATTTCCGCTCTCACGCAGTCCCCCCTTTCACTGCTCACGCAGATTGGCGCATAAATACTTGGCCTCCAGACAGCAGTTAAATCCCATTAAAGCTCACAATTATCTTCAGGAATGCCACATCCATACCCAGTTTCACACCCCACATTTCATACCCAGAGTTGAACTCAGTATGTAAAGACATGTGGCTGGCTTGTATTTTGTACTTGAAATACAATTGCACTGGCTAATTGTGAAAAAAACCAGTGACGATTTCTATTTGAACTCTGCAAGTCAGGCAAAGCATTAAAATCTCTCTTCACCAACGACCACCAAATAAACTTCTGCCTGTGCCTTTGCCGCAGTACCATCACATTTAGTTGCAGTGGCCAGAGAGCTGCCCTGGCACTGCCAGCCCACTCAGTCCACCGCCATTTGAGAGGTTTAGTTAAGTAACCCCAACCCACAGCTCCCTCTTTGTACAGATAATTCTAGCTCTGCATAAACTGTCAATCACATCAGGCAATTGTTTCCCTTTCTTAAGGAGAGGAAAATTAATGGTTGCTGAAGCAAGAAAGGTGAATAACATTAACTGATGCGTGTAAAGCACTTGAATGCTGAAAAGTGTTGCAAAGGTGCTAACTATTGTTCCTGCTGCTGATGGGTTGTCAATGCCCTGATGCCACCAAGAAGCAGCCCTTCTTCCCTTCCCACTCCTGAAGCATTACAAAAAAAAAAAAAAATCCCCAAACCCCACACCATCACACACACACTTCAGGCTAAAGTTATTTTCACCTGTAAGTTAACATATCTTTACAGAGCTCAGACAGGCTGCAGTGAAACATAATTCTTGACAATGCTCGCACTCAGACAAGCAGCAGCTGACAGTTGTCTCCTGGCCTTTAATTCCATGGGCTGGGTGATAAAATTAAACAGCTTTAGAAATGTCTCAGCAGTGAGTATGCTTGTTCAGCAGCCCTTCCACTAAGGGTATCAAGCTGGATCAGCCACTGCATGGAGGATTTATTTCACATGAATGAAAAAAAAATCTCCTTACAGCCTTTCTTCCCCGATATTAATTCTCAATTTAACATCTTTAAGTCTAGAGCTGGATTTGCATTTGCAGCTTCCACATGGGGGATTAGGTGCATTGAAACAGCCCATCCTGGAGGGAGAGACTTCCACCAATATGTGGCCTGACCCAGGCAACACACTCCAGCTTTCTAATACCTGATTTTATGTCCCCAAGTGGCTACAACACCCCCACACTGCACTAGGAAACCCCGTTCTTTTAAGAAAGCTTAGAAGCCTTGGATAAACAGTGAGAACAATTTATGTATTGTATTATCTTATTATCCTTAAAGGAGGCTAGTGCTAAATAGCTCTTAAAAAGAAACTGGTAGTGTTTGGGAAATGGGAACGTAGCATTTAAATGCTCATGAGATATAAAAACATGTTTGTACTAGACGTGGTTGTGAATTAAGAAAGGAAAGATATCCTTGCAGTGTTTAGATTCCTGGATTTAATTCTAAAATATATTGCTTTTATTACACAACTTCAAATTACATAGCACTTGGAGAGGTATCAGTTTCATTGTAGTTACCTAAGACCATGTTATTAAAAAACATGCTTGTCACAAAAGTTCTATTATACAAAGTGACATCCGATTTTGAAAAAATATGCACAAACTTGAATTTTCACTCCTTCCAACAGAAGTATTAATCTAAGGAAAATCTTCTTCTGCACTGAGAACTCAATAGACAAGTTACTAGCTATCCACACAGTGACTGGAACAGTTTTTCCCCCTCCCTGCCTCTTCAATTTCCTCCATAGTAGTTGCTTTCTTTTATTCAGGCTAGTGCAGCACCATCATTAAATTTATTTAGATTAATGCCAATTCTAGGGCCTTGACACAAATGTTACATAAGACAGTAATTTCCATTTGTTCTGCTCTTTGCAATTTTTTCTAAATTGAACAATTACATATATCTTGCTTGAAACAAGGCTATTTATAGACCAAACCCAAACACCAATCTTAAGGTTAGTCAAAACCCAGATAATGATTTTTTGGCTTTGGTATTATGGGACTTAGTGTGGCCTGACTACAAAGCAAGTTTGAGCTGAGAAGATAGAAGTAGAAAAGAAAAGGAAAAAAAAGCACCAAGATACATTAATCTTTTATCGCCTAGAGAAGGGAGACTCAATTTAAGTGAAAATATGGCAATACAGAGTAAGCAGAAGTTCCATCCCTTTTTCAAAGGGAAATAGACTGTTTAATATTAATGTGAAGAGTAGTCAGGTAGGCAATATAGTTAGCAATAGGACTGACTAATGTCACCAGGATATAGGCTGGAATCCATTAAGATAGAGTGCAGGATTTACATTACATTGCTAATTCTATCATATTTTATTTAAGATCTCCAGTTGTAAGTGTAGGATGCAAGTTTGCAGTCTATAGGGGTAACAAAAACAAACTTCAAGGTCATAACTGTAAGAGGGGTACAAAAGCTTAGGGAACGTTCAGAAAAAAGACGATGGGGTAGCAATGTTTGTTAACCACCAAGACGGTATTAAACAGTAAAAGAAAAAAAGTCATTATGTTAAAATATCATTTTCTTAATAATTAGAGAAATTAGGAAAGGCAGTCTCAGGATCTATTACAGACCCAGGTCAAAGTCAGAGACGGTCAGAGGTCTCTGTAACATCACTGGAGAGAGAAGTACTACTGCCTTTAAT
Organism: Pandion haliaetus; assembly: GCA_013401275.1. Taxonomy (NCBI): domain Eukaryota; kingdom Metazoa; phylum Chordata; class Aves; order Accipitriformes; family Pandionidae; genus Pandion; species Pandion haliaetus. Next base: position 95,001 of record VYZV01004637.1, on the reverse strand, counting down.
AGAAGACACTTTCACAGGCCTTTGAATTTGCTAGCAGAACTGGTAAGAGACAAGTGTTCCTGGTTAATGTCATAGCTAATATTTTTCTTCATCATTTAGGGTTATTTAACTAATTTTTAGTTTGGAAAAGAAGTGTAATAAAAATGCAATCATTCAATCTGGTCCTTCCTCCTTAAGTGACTTCCACACTTCAGAGAGGCCACACAGAGTCAGCTTGACACCACTGGCAAAAGGGAGGAGGGATGAGCAAGAGGAAGCTCCCTCCATGGCAGAGAAACCCTCTCAAGCATCAGTGTTTCAGCTGGATTAGAGTGTCCCTGCTGGAAGCCAGCCCCAGTTCTTGGTGCCCTGGCAGGGTTTCCACAAAATTGGTTGTTTCTGAGCTTGACCTTACCATAGCAGCAGAAACATCTCCTCAGGCTGGTTGGTGACAGTAAGGTGGGTAAACCTAAGCCACAGTAAACCAGATTGTTTAACCAAGCAAAAGCTGCTTTTCACTAGCCCTCCAGTATGTCTGATGTCTTTCCTGAGTGGACAGAGCTAGGTTCTAACCTAGCTGTCAAGTCTAAGGTACTTCAGCTTGTATTCATCAAGCTTAGTTTTGTCCTAATGATGCTTTCCAAGGTCCAGGCTACTCCTAACAAGCCTAGACACAAACAGAAGTCCTTGAGTTTTGACCTTGGTGTTAAATTATTTTTTCCCAGGCTATCACTACATACATTAACAAGTGCAGTCTTTCCAGGGATCTCTGGGGCTGCCCTGTCCTACTCTGTTTCCCCTTGACTGATACTCAATGTCAGCCTGAGAGTCCTGCAGGAGGCTGTAATAGCTGCCCATGTTGTGCTCATCCAGTCCTGCTGAGTTCAATAGCTGGACTTCAGCACAGCCACAGAAGCATGACAGAGTGACATCTGAGAACAGCAAGTATCTGAAAAGAGTTCCTAGGCTTAAAACTATTATATGAAAGTACAGTAATTTAGCTAAAATATTTCTATAAATAAGGAGACAGACTATTAGTTCTGAAAGGTGTGGAAGGAGAAGATGCCATTTTTGTAGTGGAAGGAAAAAATGACAGAAAAGAGGGCACAGTGCAGCATGCCAAAACCTTACCTGTTTCTGCTGTGCCAGATTAGGAGGAAGATACCAGATCTCTCTGCACTCAAATACACACTTTTTTCCCCCACAGTTACTGATACAAAGTAAGACAAAAGTAAAAGACATCAAAAAGGTACTAATTAGAGTGACATAAATAAAGTGGGGAAGTGCACCCTTATGTTTGAAGCAGAGCTCTTGCAGTGCAGATCCTTGGAGTACCTTTACCCCAAGTACACACAGCAAGTTGCAACAATACTAGTGTTACCTCTAAACAAGCTAGTGATGCACTAAAAGCCAATGAGCTTGGGTAATCTAGGGCTCAATCCACGTTGGTGTACCTTAGTTCTCTGCAGGGTGATGTTTGCTCAGGTGTCTCTCCTCTGTATTGTATCATGTTTACAGAGACAGGTTCATTTTCACTGACCTTAGTCCCCACTAATTTTTTTTTAAGTTTTTTTAAATTTCAGAAGTCCCATCTATTTAAAGGGTACATTCTATTTGATTCTTTGCAATAAGGTAGGATTAGAGATGTGAGAAAATTAGTGTCTGTAAAGTGTTTTTGAGACAACAGTTAGGTGTTGTGTATCTGCAAGGTGTTACTAGTTATACTACTGTCATACCTCAACAGGTGGACAAAAAGACACTGAAACAAGCCTACATGACATGATTAAACTACTAAGAAGGAATCCAGATGAACAGGCTAAATTTATTAATGAGATGGACAGCAAGTTGGTTATGTTTCTGTTGTTCTCTGTGCTATTTAATATGGCTTCTGTAGAGAAGGAAGGACCAACACCTGTTTGTGGCATATGACAAAAGCAGTTGACAAGTACACAAACCAAAGGTGTGGAATACCTTCTTATGAAATGACTGAGTCTACCAAGTCCAGTGCAAACATTATCAGGTGATGTTTTATAAACTCCTAAAGACTTCAGTGGTTACTTCTTTGACTCCATATATAAGCTAGGATTCCTTTGATCCCTAATTGCAGGTTTAGGGAGCCTCCTACACCATCACCAGGCAGCACCGGTTCCAACCACAACCCTATAGCAGCGCAGCCCTACTTTTTCCAAAATTGTAGTATAGTTTGTAGTACAGTGAAAACATGCCTGGAGTTCACTGGCATTACAAGCTCAAACCATTTTTTCACTCATCTAGAACACCTCTATGGCTTTTTCCTTTATGGATGAGCCCATACGCTGCCAGCTGAGACACTCACCGTAGAATCACTGTGTTCCTCCTTTCCCAAAAGGATCTTCAGCAGCTCCCAAAATAGGTTGCAATAAACAGTGCTGAAGGACCATCAGAGGATGAAAACATGAATATGGATAACAAGCTTATGCATTAACTGAGATTGTTCACATAATTATTTGTGATTAACTACTTGGCCAGAGTACAAATTTTTTTTGTGGGTGTATGCATTGTGCATCTTTTGCTGGCATTGAATAGCTCTTACTGCAATAACATGCTGAGAAAGCTCCAGGGAGCTTCTCTATGTACTGCTAAATTACCAGAACTTTTAAAATTACTTCTGAGCTAAAAAAATTGCAAATATTTATATGTTATATGTACACATGTATGCAGGGTTACATGGTAAATCCATAGACATTTTAAGTTCAAGATAGTTTTTCTACACCCTATGAAATTCTGTTGGTACTTTCTCCCTCCTCTGCATTTCTAATCAAACGAATCATTTTACTGTTCTGAAAATGGAACTTCAAAACAACAAAGTTTGGCACTCGCATTCTCCGTTTCACAATTTGTATTGCAAAATCATCTCCTGCTCATTACTTTCTTCAAGAAAGAGTTTTGGTCTAAATAGCAAATTGAAAGAGAGAAACTCGTTGGTTCCTTATTCTTCTGTTTGGGAATATACCTAGTCTCAGTATTTTACATCTCTCTCAGACCTGGGAAAGCCATTTGCAGAGACCCATAATAAAATATGGGAGTACACAACAACAGCAGAAATAAATGAAAACAAGATATTGGCCCATTAAGGAGCTGTTAAGCAGTTCCCACCACTATTAGACAAGATACTAAAATCTGATGGCCAATAATCAGTTGGACTGTATGTGCTCAGATTAAAAAATTCTTCTTGCTATATTTTAAATGCAGCTATTTTTAGATTAGAAAAAAGGAACAGCTGGCAGACAGTTTTAATTGGGTATCTTCCCTATGGCTGTTTAATTTCCTTTCTTGAAGCTTTGTGAAATAGCAAAAGCTCTTTCTTCTTTTTGTGACTGTATTAATCATTTATCAGATTAAATAAGTCTCTGCTACTGGACAAATGTTGGAGCGTTGCAAGTTCCCTTCAGTGCCTGAAAAAGTGAAAGTCTAGGTTTTCCACGATAAAGGATAAAAGTAACTTAAAAGCATTCATTTTGTATACAGAAGATTCCCTTCTGTCCCTTCCAAAATTTCCTAAAACAAGTGATAGAAATGGACAGAATCACAGATAAAACTCAAAGTGGCCACCTGTATTTCACATTTCAAAGTGAAAGAGCTAGGTTCACTGTTTGTGCCTAGGCCCGAAACTTTCCTGAAGAGGCTTAAACACTTTGCTTAACCTGTAATTCTGATCCAGCTGTTACAAACACAAAACAAGATAGTGCTTTATCTACTACACTATGCGAACAGCGCTAACCCTTGTACAGCCACAAGTTTCGGGACCACCTTACAGAGAAGCATGTTCTTGAGCCCCCCAGATTAAGCTGGATGTGTTATAAACTGTGGCTGTTTACGAGGACAGCTTTTCTTAGAGCATTTCAGATTTTCCACTTTATTAAAAAAAAAAAGTATAAATTACAGAGACACTTATAATAAAGCATCAGAAATACTAAGAACTCAGATAGCAATGAAGTACATTTTTCATACCTTTATATGAAGTGCTTATTTGCCAAGAAAGCCTTAGTGGCTGTCTTAGACTTGTTTTCATCACAGACTAAATATGAATAACCTCACAGAGAGGCAGGATAACACTTTCTCTGATACGGAGCCAAGGAGGGTGTAAACAGATGTATTTTACATAGAAGTCACCTTTTAACATCTCATTACTTTGATAATGTGAATGATCAGGGATACTAATAGTTACACCAGTAAACCTGACACATGAAAAAAGATTTTCACTCATACCATAAACCTGAGGAACCAAAGCACTCAGAGTCAATTCTGCTCATATTGATCACAGATAAGAATTTTAACACTGTCAAGGAGGCAAGTAAAAATAGAGTATTAGTTTTGCTATTTCAGAGAGACTGAACCAGTGCATTCCTGTCCTTGAAGTTAACAAGGTATTTTGTAATCAAGGGCTACAGAACTGATCTACACTAATTTTCAAAAATGAAACTGCAGGAAATAAGAGTATTTTCCTGTTACAGGAAAAAACACAAAGATTCAGAAAACCAATGTCCACTTGGGGTTGTTTGGAGGGGTTTTTGCCTTTTTTTTTAATGCTACAACTCCACCATAGGGGATACATACATATACATTTCCCTTTGAGTTGATGAAAACACATTATGTTCTCTGTGTCAAGCTTAAGGCTTAAGAAATCTTTCATTGCAAACCTGAAGAAGCACTCTCCCATTACACAAATTTTAACTTGCTAATAAATATAGGAGAGTAACTTGTATTCTCACCAGTTCTGCAGTTTTAATAAGCAAGAAGAATAAGGCAACTTTTATTTCAATGACTTTTTCAGGTAAAGAAGGAAAAGGAAAAAAAAAAAAAAAAAAGAAAAAAAAGAAATCTGTTGTCGGAAACCTTGGCTTGCCAGGACAGCAGTCAAGCACATGATTTAAGGAGAAGATTAAGCTCACTAGAACCAGTGGAAAACAAATGAGACTATAGAATAAGAGAGGATAAGAAAACACTCCTAAGGAAATGATCTTAAGATTATGCATAATTGGGAGCTATTTCTTGCTCTGCAAAATACTTCCTCAATGGCCTCCAAGAAGTTGCTCAAGACAATAGGGTTCAAAGTATCAAATAACCAGAATGTGAGTCAGAGACTTGGTTTTACTTCTTGCTCTGCCATTAACCCACTGTGTCATCTTGGCAAGCTATGTTGCTTCTCCAGACCTTAGTCACCTCACCACAAACTAGGAGAGTGATATTTTTATCATTAAATATTGAGATAAAAAGTAAATCCTTTTCTTAAGGTAGGGATCTCTCTTGTTAGCTTTGATATAGGTTTCACTCATTTAAGAGCAGTTTTGTTTCAGTGTCCCTCTACAGTGGGGACAAGGCAAGAGAGTACAGTAATGATGGCCTCTTGCATATAAATTCCTCAAGGAGAGAAAATGGGAGAGATAAGGTGGGATTATAGAGGTCATCTATTATGATTCAATTGATCAACTGTTCTTGAATCATCAACTCATAAATGTTAAAGCCATTTCAAAAAAAATCTGCTCCAGAATAGACATTTACACGTTTTCAACTGAGGGGTAGAAAGCTTAACAAATAAATTTAAAAAATTGAAAAGATCCTGTTATTTGTCTGAAATTTATTAAGGAATGGGAGAGTAAACTTTTCAGGATAGATGGCTGAGAAATATGAAGTTTTAGGCTTGCTTACTCTTCAATAAATACTCAAGGCGTACCATGCAGCTTATGCTAATGTGATATGCTGTTGGTCCAGAACGCCTACTGTGGCAAGCAGCATGGGCTGTTCATCCATGCAAGAACAACTAGAGGAATAGACCTTGCTAGTTAAACTTTGAAAGCAAGAAAAATCTTTAAATACAGATTAAAAATCAAAATAAACTATTTCTGGGTAAGAAGAATGACCTAAAACTTTATTGCAATATAGTGCCTGAAGCGCCTAGCCAGGCTAGTATGTTCTACATGCTTGGGACTGCCTGCAGAAGTGACTCAACAAATATCCTATGGTGGAAAAGAAAGCCACTCACACATGCATACAATGTGTGAAATCAAAATATGCAAATTTACGTCTAAAATAAGCTGACAAGTTTGTGTATTAGTGCAGTCCAGCAGGCACCCCTGGAGCTGGATCTGGCAGGCAGCTTGCTTCCATTCAGTCCATTGCCTTTGCCCCAGAAGCAGGTAGCCATGTCTGAGGTGGAAACACAGCCCCAGTGGCTGAACACATCCTTTCTGAGCTGGCTTTGAGCATGTGCAGCTGAGCTGAAAATGCTCCTGTCTATGCTAAGAAAAGAGTTTATTCCTCATCCCTCTCTTGCAGAAACCTGGATCTTGTCCCAGGCTGCAGTAGAGGAGATGTCCATCCCTCTCCACAGAGCCAGCAGGGTCTCTGTCAGACCACAACAAGCCCTTTCAGCAGCTAAAACACATCAATGGAAAGAAAAAGAAGAAACTAGTTGCTGCTTCAGGGCATTAAGTGGAAACTGGCCATCCTGGGAAGGTGGGGCCTGTGGTGTGGTCCTCCAACCGTAGCTACTGATGTTTGAATATCTTGGGCAAATAATACAACAGCAGCACATGCATACAGGTACCATTAAGCACAAAACTACTTGCACTGTTCAAGCTATTAAGTCGAGTAAAGCCCGTGCAAGCCTGTGCTATCTTTCTTGCTCTACCTATTTTTAAGTCTTTCAGCTATGCTACTGTTAAGCAATAAAAAATAGCAAGAGAGCGTCTCCTCAGTGTTCTCTAAAGCAAATGTAGTCTCCCAGGTCTATTCTGAGATCATTGAAATGCTTGACATACACAGGTTCCCCCTTCCCCCAGCAGGTGAATTATTTCCTTTATTTAAAAAAAGTAAAAATAAAAATTCCGTAAGAGAACAGTGTTAAGTTTACATACACTTTTTGTAGTACAGGGGACGTTCTGCCCTAAGGATTGAATGATTTTACCTACGAAATAACAAAAGTTAAAAATTCATTAAGAAAAGTTAACCCCTTTACATTAGAGTAGATGAAGTGGTCATGTTTCAGGTCCACTGTTGCCAAAACTTCATAATGGGAAGCATTTGCATTTCCTAACTTGTGTTTTATTACAGGCTATGTTAACATTACATTAAGGAGGTATTTCTCACCCTCTCCTTATGACTTCTTCACACCTTGAACAAAAAAATAAAAATAAAAATTTAAAGTGTGAATTCAGGACAACAGGTGATGGTAGCATAAAAAAGGCAGCAAGTGTGGACTTCAGTGTTCACACCAAAGAGAATCTTTAAGTTGAAAGAGAGTGGAGAAGAGCACAGATGTATTGAGGCCATGACAGCAAAAACCTTCTCACTTGCTGACACAAGGCACTACAATACAATCACAAAAAAGGTAGCTGGCATGTGAGCATATGTATCCTTCAGGACATTGCCTAAGGTCGTCTCCGACAGAGTCTGGGCCTGCTACCTACAGCAGTAAATGCTTTAAAAGCAGTGTCAGTTCAAAGTCAGTCTGCCAGGTTATAGGCAGCTTAGGTCTAATATGATTACCACTGTTCCAGCCAATGAGCAATTGTACTGCTTCATCCAAACCAAGGTAAAGCTAAGGGTAAATACCACTGGGATTCTTGCAGTGCCACAGGCATAGTTTCCATCATCATGATAGCCTGCATCTTACGTTTTCAAGGACATCATGGACTGCCTAAGAGAGAGCCTTCATAGATTTGAAGAAAAAATTAAATACAAGTTGTTTGAAGTCTAGATGAGCTTCATTTCTGCAAACACATGAACAGAACTCTAAAATTCTGTCTGTTAGAGTGGTGCTATGAAAACCACAACAGGCCACCTAAGCTACCTAGAAAAACCCATGTCTAAAGTGTATACGATCAGTCTTAAAATCAGTTCAACTGAAATGGAATTACAAAGAAGGAAACTGCTGATCTAACATCATCCTTCCAAGTGGATTCGTTGCCAGTTCATCACAAAACAAACAAACAAAAATGTTCCCTGAGCAATGTTAGCTTGAAGTTCTGACAAGTAAGAGCTTTCTGGGACTTACAATAAAGTTGCGTTGATTGACTATCAATTGGATGGACCAAAAAAGATAAACCAAATGAATCGCAGGATTTCTGAGATAAGAATGGGCACCTACTTGACAAGATGCTACATTTAGAAGTGATACCAGCAAGGAGGATCATTACATATTGGAGTGTCACATATAGCAAGCAGAAGAGGAGAGAAAAAATAGGTTCTGGAACAGTGCTGCACAAAAACCCTCACTAATGACACAGTCGCATTTGATCCAAATGACTAATTCCAATCTTCTATAAATAACTGAAGTTAAGGTAAGACAGGAACACTTGCTAAAAGTTGTCAATGAAACTGTTGCCTGCTGCTTCTCTCTCCAGCTGAAGGAGTATGGAAGGAAGATGACTGCTTAGGAAAAGAAATCTTTGATACGATTTCTGTGACAGAGGTTGGACTTGATGGCCAAAAGTATCCCCTCAAGCCTGTGTCCTGAAGGAAGTCTCACCAGGTCCACTGAGATCAGTCTCAAACCATGCAAGTATTTTTTGTGACAATTAAGAAAAACAAACCAAAAAACACCAAACCCGCAATAAAAACAAAACACCAAAACCCAACAAGATTCTTCAAAGAAAACCCAAACATAACCATTCAGGTGACAGCATCAGTGCTCCCTGTCATATTATCTCTACTCCAAACATGCCTGTTAATCTTTAAAACTGCTGTAGTTTCATCACATACTAGTCTGAAGCATTATACTAAGCCATAGTACTTCAGAAGTGTTTGCAGTGAGTGACAATCACAGCCTTAAGAGCACAAGAACATGCCACAATCTTGAAGCATCAAGCCATCACAGAACGACAGAAGGGTTGAAGTTTGAAGGGACCTCCTGAGGTCATTTGGTCCAACCCCCCTTCTCAAGCAGGGCCACCTAGAGCCAACTGCCTAGGACCATGTCCAGCTGGGTTTTAAGTATCTCCAAGGATGGAGACTCCACAACCTTTGTGGTCACCCTCACAGTGAGAAACTGTTTCCTGATGTTTAGCGGGAACCTCCTGTGTTTCAGTTTGTGCCCACTGCCTCTGGTCCCATCACCAGGCAGCACTGAAAACAGCCAGGCTCCATCTTCTTTATGTCCTCCATTCAGATATTTATATACATTGATGAGATCCTCCACGAGCCCTCTCTTTTCCAGGCTGAACAGTCAGTCCCAGCTCTCTCGGCCTTTCCTCATCGGACTGATGCTCTAGTCCCTTAGTAATTTTCAAGGCCCTTCATTGGACTCTCTCCAGTATGTCCATGACTCTTTTGTAGTCCGACACCACCACATCATGCCTTTAATTGCATTGTCCAATAGGAAAATGTCTGTAAAGCTAGAAACCAAGTATCATCCTAAAAGAAAGCCTGAGCAGGTGCTCCGGGATTTAGCAATAAGAAAATAAATACAAAATAAGAACAATTATATTTTGTTTTTTAAAAAGCTGTAGCAAACTGTTAGAAAGACAGCCTCAGGGATAAAGATATTCAGGAGAACTGCAGTTATGGGAAGGGAGCATAATAAAAGCACAGCAGACAACTACACTAATAAGGAACAACAAGACACTTTAAAGACTTAAAAACCAGAAGGAAATAATACAAAACATGGAGGCAAAACCACATAGCTCACTATTCATATGAAGGAATAAACAGGTAGAGGTGAAGTCAGAAAGGTAAAGAGGCAAAATAACTTACAACTAGTGAGGATTCTCTAAGGACACCAGGAACAAGAGGAAGACCATTATCTCAATTAATTAACAGGTCCATTAATCAAGGGGGAAGGAGAGCCTACAAAGAGACTAAAGTATGTTATAACTAACTTTTTATGATGAGGAACAGAGTACTTAAATTAGCTTTAACAATGGAGGAGGAATACAGGTCAAAATCAGAAAGAACAAGTCAAGAAGTATTTAGTTAAGTTAGTTTTATTTACGTCAACAGGATAATATTAACCCCAGTATTATTTAGGAACAAGCTGGGATAAAAAATGCGGAAAACCCAGCAAGTGTTATTTCTAGGGAAAAACCAAATAGTGTCTAGTCTTTAAAAAGGGGGAAAAAAAAGACTTAGAGACAAGTCAACTTGATTGCCTGGAATTACATTAAATTATTAAACAAATAGCTGTATGCCACCTTTCCACCACCCCAACCCCAAAATGTCACAGACTTGTGAAGAACAAGGTTGAGTCTAATCAATTTGATTTCCTTCTTGACCTCATAGGTTGGACAGAAGGGCAGAAAATAGTATGGGAGCAGAAGAGGTGATGTCAAGTGTTGTGTTTTATTAAGCCTATTGACATTATTCCCTTAAATCACTGTTGGATTGATCAATTGGTTGAGAACATCTATCTAAAAAAGTAGCTATTAATCATGCAGCACAAACCAAGAACGTGTTTTAAGTAGGATCCCTGTGGAGATCATGGGCTTGGGTGCATTCAATATTTTCAGCAGTTACTCTGATAGAATTGGAAAAAGCATCTAAGAATTGTGGATGGCTTTGGATTGGAGGAGCAGCAAGCAGTTTAGAGAACGAGATTAGAATTAGAAATGAACTTGATAAATTTATGAAACAGCCCCATATCAGTAACACAAAATTAAGACAAGCAAAAGCAGTACACTGCAGAAGGAGAAAATCAAAAGCTGAACATGAACACTGGAGTAACTGACTTAATTGTGAAAAATAAGTTATCTAATAGATATTTGAAATGATATTTCTATTGGAACAAGTCATGTATGCATAAACACGAGCTAGACAATAGTGAATGCCAAATCAGGGACAGTATTTTCTAACAGATACTTTTAATGAAAGGAACCATCTCCTGATGAAAGAAAAATCTCACTCTGATCAATATTTCTGTAAGGTCCCACTGAAATGTAACAAATGCCCACTAATAAACAATATATAGGTATGGAATACATAAAAAAAAGCTTTAACATTTAATTTAAAAATATTAAAACCACATATTCAAGTGATAAACTAGTCTCAGTGACTGATTTCATCTTCCTTTGTGTTTTCAGTGTTCCAGCACCATCAAGATTATTTTTCATTACTGAAATGACAAAGCTTTACAATATATTAGGGAGATAAATAATTCCCGTGCATTAATTATTAAGTCTGTCTCTGCTGCAGTTCCTCAGCAATACTCATGCATATTCCAAACAGTTTCTCATCAATAGTCTTAATGGGGAAGGGACTGGGGGGGATATTAAAAGAGGTTTTTCTCCCCTCGCTTACAGCAATTCTCAACATATATTTTGCTTTTGTTTTTAAAATGGAAATAATTTAAAAGAAGACAGCAAATGCAAGAGAAATTCTTTGGTTTTAGCGTCATGTTTTATGTAAATAAGTCCTGTGCTACTTGTAGAACAAGTTGCAGTGCCTGCTAATTTTATGTGAAAGATTCACATTGCCATTATATTGAAATAAAACACCTAATTTGAAGTTTAAAATAAACTGATTTGATTCAATGAAAAGCTTGCAAAATTCTATAGGCTTTCTTCTCTCTTCTGCCTTAAACACCAACAGTTAAATCAAAGGGGCTCCCTTTTATGTGGACATTGTAGTGTTTTAAATTAAGATAGTCTTTGAATGTATATTAATGCTGACATGAAAAGACTACAAAATCATCCAGAATGACAAATTCCACTTTCATTTCATAGAAGTACATCATCTTTGCATAGCTGTAGCCTATGTATACTGGCTTGTGTATTTTTCCTTATCTTTGGACAAATACACCTGTATTATACCAGATCAAAGCAATCTAGTTTGTTAACAAATACATAACTGACTTAAATCAGTCTATATGACTAAACATTCAAGTGATGAGTTAGATGTACATTCAACAACTAAACCAAGATGACAAAAGAAAGCATGATAACATAACATCAACTTCTTAGTGTGCAACACTGTCTCCAGGTGCTGATAGTGTCATTGAAAATGTAGAAGAACTCTCAAACACAGACCAAAAAAGCTGACTTTCCTATCAACCAACCATTTGCACAGTGAACTCAACCCAGTGTGTAGTAACTCCCCCCCCACCCCCATCGCTCCACCACCCCAACCCAGACCCAACTCAACAGAAATCTTTGAGCCACTTCAGTGGAACCAGGCAGGAAACAAGCTTGTGCTCTACAAATGCTTGCAGGGAGGGCGAAAGCCACCTGTGAAATTTCCTCACGCCACATGGAGACAAATTCAAAACTTCTAAAGCCTTTATCAGAGGAAAAGAAAAATAATTACAGAAAAAAACCCCCAAACAACTCTCCTCACTATATAATGACATTTACTTCCCATCAGGATAGCGAGCATGGTTCAAGAATTTGTTACTGCTCAATCAGGACCAGCTTGAATACTTGTCTCCGTATCTCAGGACTGGTTTTGCCACTAGGGTTTCCCCACACACGTCCAACAAAAAAAAAATTCCATGTCTACAGATACTCCCCTCCTCTTGCACGTGCTCCCCATCCCACCCCCCAAATCTTTTTCCCCACATATCCAAACATGTATTTCCAAAAAGGCCTCAACTTTTTGATTCCAGCTTTTTTTCCCAACCTTATTCTTTTTTAATCAACACTTAGACTTCTATGGAAGAAAAATTGTCACTCATGCCTCAATATAAATGAAGTACCATGCCTCAATTTCAGTACAGATGTTTTCTTCCCTTCAGATTTCAGCTTTTTGGCTATACCTGATACACAGAAAAGTCAATTAAACATCCTAATAACATTAGCTAAAGCTACTGCATAAGAAATTGCTCACAATTTATTTAAAGCATTTGTACAGCAATTACTCACGAGACACCACTTAGTTGGGATTTCCTGTTCAACTTGATCTGATTACAAGAAGTATTTTGTAATCAGGGCAATTTGAAAGCATTTCATAGAAGTAATGATGTGTACACGTTAAATCTAATTTGGGAACCTGAAAAGCTAGATTTGTTAACTGTCTCTTGGACTAGAAATCTTGTATATAGGGCAGCCATTTTGAGAAAAGCAGAGCTCCCACCATGTTCCTCTCAAAACACTTGCAATGTAATTGCAAGAGCTAATTCTGATCCTCCACCAACAGCAGTAATTATTTTATTTAGCCTTCAATATCTAGTTGCTCCAGAGAATGCTGAAGCGTGGATACACTACGGGGAAAAAACCCCACCAAAGAACGTTATTGGTCAGTGAAATGGAAAAAGCACACCACTGGCAATTCAGATATCTGTGATTCTGGGAACAAGCCTGACAATACCAGATGAGATACCAAGGACACTGGAAGTTTTCCTGTGACTTGTGCTAAATGTCAATCAGATGCAAGAGTCAGCATGTTTTGTGGAGATGTTCCGCACTCTGCATCTTCACAATGTGACTACGAATGATACCAGAGCAGAAACTCTAAATCAAACATCCCAGAAGTCTGTACTACAGAAATATGTATACTAGTTCTTCCTGTAACCACTCAGAGTAAACCCAGGACAGGAACATGACAGATGCACCACATGTTCCTGAAAGCAAGCAGACGTTACGTGACTATCAGGACCCAGAAGGGAAGGGTCAGCTGAATCGTCAGTAAATGTGCTTATGTTGTGAAGAACTGCTTGCTGGGGAAGTAATCTGCATATCTGTTTCCCTTTAAGAAAGACAGATCATATAAGAAGATGATTTCTCTAATTTCAGAGACAGGTGCCCAACATAATTAAGTGGGTGTGGGAAGGAAGGTGATAAAGGAACAATTTTAAGAGTTTTATTATCTGTCTTTGAAAACAATTGTGCAGTTTAGCAAAGCGGTGTGCCCTGGGGATCAAGTAGTATCACAGGCACGAGATGTACAGTGTCCTTCATTGTGTTATACTTCAGTGATCGCAATGTCTGTCTTTCACAAACAGGTCAGCACTCTCTCCTGGTCTGCTCTCCATACCCAGAAATACTTTCTATGCCCCTGTACTCCATCCATACTCCTCCGGCCTCTTTCAGATCTCCTCTGAAGACCCTAGTAAGAACAGCCCCTAAGGGGTGGAGCATGTTATATACTCCCAAAGCGCACTTTTCAGTTTAATCTGAGATGAGCCCAGCACCCAGGATCACAGACCAGGGTGCTCAGAGCTTTGTCCAGCTGTGTCTTGAAAGCCTCCAACGATGGAGACTGAACAGCTTTTCTGGGCAGCCTGGTCCAGGCCTTGACTGCAGTCAACAGTGACTTTTTTTTTTTTTTTTTAATTTTTCTTCCCTTTGGCAAATTGGGCCCTCCCCTGGTTCCAGTTCACGACCATTGCCTCTCATCCTGCCTCTGTGCACCTCCACACAGAGCCTGGCTCTGCCTTCTCAGTAACCTCCCATCACGCCTGAGAGACCTGGGCTTTCCAACGCTGCCACATGACACCAGCCAACTCTTAGGAAGTGGGGACCAGGACAAAGTCTGTTTCAAAACTGCCTTCCTGATCTATACCAGCTTTGATAGACCTGCTAATTATGGTCTAATTGTGGGTGTGATTTTACACCTGGATAGACATTACACTGGAAGAACTAAATGGTATAATTTTACACCAGTAGAATTAAATTAGTTCAGGATACCCAGCTGAGTTCAGATATATATTCTTCAGACTAGCCTATGCTTGCTAGTTTACAGGACCCAGTCTGCTTTAAGATGAGATGATATATTCATGCAGGAAGATTTAAACAGGTTTAAATATTGCCACTTTTGCGTGACAGAGTACTCCAGCAAAAAGAGATTGTGCTTTCAGGAAAAAAAACCAAAAAACCCCCAAACCACCACCACAACAAAAAAACCTACCACCACATTTTTGCTCTGATCCAAATACTAAATATTCTTCATGCTACTAATACCAACTCTTCTGTTCTAGTATGCATCATTTTTTGCACTAGTTTTCTGAGCAAATGAACATATTTTTTTACAAAGTATAGCTTGTTCTGAACCTTGTGGAAGACACAAACAAGATCACAAGTAAATTTATGTTGACACTTCTTCCCCAACATTGCTGCCAGCAGGACAACTCTAGGTGTGAGTTAAGACAGACAAGGTTTCAGGCACTAGCTGATACTTAACTAATGCTTAATTCCTTCTGTAGCATGCCTAAATGGCATAGTGGTTAAAATACCGTGGCTCGCTGTGCTATGCCAACGCACCCAGAAGCATCACCACTTCCCAGCACAGCCAGGACTTAGATCAGAGGCTTGCAAACCCATAGATGCATTGCCAGTGGAGGGGACTGCAAGTACTGCTGAAGCAGTGCTGGTGGCTAGAAGCGTGGCCCTTCAGACCCAAAGCATCACCAGCACAGGAGGGCCATGGAAACACCAGCAAGTGTGGCCAGCTCTGTACACCTCCCACCTGAGGTTAGCAGAGTGCCATGAGATCCTCTCCTGTGCTTGCAAGAGCACAGTCATCAGCGGAAACCTAGGTGAGATCTTGCTCCAGCAAGTCTCCAAGAAGCAGCAGTCATCTGCTTCACATGGACCATACTCATGCACTGGAGAAAGGAATAGGAAACACCGATTTATTTATAAAAGGTGCAAAATTCAAACTGGACAGGTGGCACCAGTTGGAAGGTGGAATACAACAGCAAGAGCCATGTGCTTTAAAGACTGCAGACTCAATGCCCTCATATTCACTGAGTTCATTCCTTTGCTTCACATCATACCACTCCAAAACAGGCCGCCTTCTACAATTAAAATGGGCAGAATTTGAGCAATACAGTTTCCAGATACTATTTATCTTTCCTTTTTGAGGGGTTTAACTGAAAAAATATTCCTGTTTTCTTTGTGTTTAGATGAATAGTGGAGATCTAACACCAGCCAGGGAAATCCTGTTATTTTCTTATTTCCAAGGGACTACCCTTAAACTGGGCAAGAAACAAAAGACTGGTATCTTGCCCATTTGCACCATTTAGCCGATTCCTGGAAAGTCTCCAGTGCTCAATGTCACCTCTCAGATCTGGAGCATTCAATATGATATGATTTATTATGTGGACTGAATACACAGTGCTGTGATTTCTGTTTTTTCCAGTTTAGAGGAAATTGCTTTTATATCTTATGCTGACTTAAATACTTTCCTTTTTTTTTTTTTTAAAGTCTCCTCATGGTTCCATTGACAAAACAAACCATAGCAATGCTTATGTAATTAGATTACAAAGGCCTGGGCTACATTAAATTCAGTATCTGTATCTAATTTCTATGGCATCTTTTACAATGGTATCTAAGAATCAGGCAGCTTTTTCTTTTTCTGCTTAATTTTGCCATACTTTCTCCTTATTTAATAAAACATATGTGCATGTTTGAATTAGTAACACCCTGGAAAATGCATCCAATTCAATTCCTGATATTACCAAACATGTAAGGGGCAGAGCAGGTGCATCTTATCACAAAATCTGAACACAGTCTACTCGCTTCTGGTCAGAATATACAGCCATACAGATCTGGAGGCCCCATTTACTCTGCTCAAATTTCAATTGTATCCTCTACTAGATCTCATTTTTGTGGAAGAGCAACCAGGCAGAGCATCAACAGCTATCTGAAATGTGGGTCAACACATTCAGGTCTCAGTGCACAGAAACATGGATACAGTTATCAATGGTAAGCTCCTTGGTCTGTAACTCCTGCACTTCAGTTTCATCCATGGAGTATCAAGTAGCAGTGAAAAACAATGTAAAAGAGAAGCTGGTATGGTATTTTAAGTTTATTTGCTCAAAATGGTAACAGCTGTTTTACATCTAATGGTGATTTTTTTGAACTACAGAACAAGTACTTTTCTCTTGCCTCCCAAGCCTCTGTCTCCAGGCCACACTCACTGTGAGAGCACTGCAACACATACTTTTGCAATGGTGTTTATTAATATAAAAGCATCTGTAACTGAACACTGGAGAACAGGCTTATAGATCTGTATGCTCAGATTTTGCACATTTAAGGTTACTCATGAGTTGGAGAGTTGCAAGGGTGTAATTAAAGCACAAGAATGTTAATTACTCATTTAAAAAACAAACAAAAAAGCTACTGTCATTGGGCAAAACCAGGCTTTCAGAAGTGAAAGTACAGAGGACTCAACCTTTGCAGACATGTAACACAACCCTGACCCCATTCCAAGCCATGTCCTGCACCTAATCCCTCCAGTCCTCCCCAGTTAGGTGTGTGACTTACAGAGCAGTTTTCCACCACTGCAAATTGTTTACCACTTTTTTGGTTATCCATGTATTGCCAAAAAAACCAACCAAGGAAGCCAAAACTGAATATAAAGTACGTGTTCCCAATGAAAGGCTAAGTAGAGAGACAAATTTTTTTAATTTAAATATAGTGTTCATTATAGCTCACTTGGGCAGGCTGAGAAAGAACCCCAAGCAGTAGCTGCTCACAAAAATGCTGGAAGACCCCAAACATCAGAAAAATATAAACTCTTCCTCAAACTAAAATATGTTAATTTCTCCCACCCCCCAATCAAAATAAAGAAAAAAAGCCTATTGCATTGACAAGCAGAAAAATTAAGAAAATCAGCTATCAGATACCAAATTGTACCTTCTGAACCTGCCTACCTGATGACACAGGCAGGTGACATTGCTAGGCTGAGCTAGAAGACAATCCCTAGGAAAGAGATAGAACTACTAACATAAAACTTACTCCTTTTTAGCCAAGTGGTAACTTGATTGCTGCAATATGGAGTTACAGAGCTAAACGATGCTCCAGTTTCTTATTTTGACGGGAAAACGAGAAGGCCAGCACACTTTACTGGTTACCTGGGCAGGAGCATGGGGACAAGCTCAGGAGACTCTTTCCTCTCTCCCTTCTTTAACATATCAGACAGAACAGGGGACACATACTTTTTCAAGCATAAAATATTTCCAATGCTCAGAACGTAACACTTCCTCTGCATGGCCTTTGTTTGACTGTATTCCCCCCCCACGCCATCTTCACAGTTTTCTCCCACTTTGACTACACATGCCATAGGAGGTCCTCTGGCAAAAGAAACAAGAGCACCACCACAGTCGGTCTTCCTGACAGAAACTGCATTTTTAGAGGAATGACATCTCCTCTTGCACTGCAGCAGACCTAAGGATGTTTCTGACACGTGACCTTGATTGCAAGATAATTTGCTCCTTGCTGTGCATCACCTCAGGCATTATCACTGAAATAAACTCTAGTGTAAAATCATCCCCCATTGCCCTACTCATAGAGATTGTGATAAATCTGCAACATAATCTTGGAAAAGGTACATAGACATACTAAAATCTTAAAAGTAAGTTGATGTACTGTGCTTCAGAAAAACATTTCATGCCAAATTAATAGAATCGGTTATTTCGACTGAGACCACTGATCTCAGCTTAATTCAGTCAGGTCTGTGCGCAACCATAGCTATGGCACACAAAAACCCTATTATGCAACTGACAATCATGCATCTCAATCAACAGCGAAGATAACATCATCACTATCAAGAAACTGACAGTTGCTCAAATTGTTCAAGAACGGATTTTAGGATAAAGACGCTTACAGCTTTTTTAATATTAGTGGAAGAACTACGTAACATTCAAACTGGGGTTTAAGTATGGTTGCCCATGAAAATTCAGACTTGGATACAAACTGCTGGAATCTGGAATTAAGATGATCTACACTGAATTCAGATGCTACTGTAATCACATTAATGCTCAAAATTATTCAAATTATTATTCTGATTACCATTTCATGCACATTCTTATCGGTCCCAGTGGAACTGAATTGCTCTTTTTTTACAGTTGCAGCAGAGGAGAAATAGTGTGAACTATGACAGCAGAGAAAACCATTTATCTATGAGGCCCCAACCCTTTCCTCAGCACCTCCTGCAGCCTTCCTTAGGCTGCCTTCAGACCAGTTTGTGGCCCTGCGTGAATCCTGTTCTTGGGCACTCAGCTATGCAATGAGTCCATGCATCAAGACTCAGGTATTTGGATGTATTTGGTTTGTGTGGCAAGGTTCTGGTAGCTGGAGGGGTTACAGGGGTGGCTTCTGTGAGAAGCTGCTAGAAGCTTCCCCTATGCCTGACAGAGCCAATACCAGCTGGCTCTAAGGTGGACCTGCAGCTGGCCAAGGCCAAGCCAATCAGCGATAGTGGTAGCACCTCTGTGATAACATATTTAAGAAGGGAAAAAAAAAAGTTGTGGGGCACAGAAACAGCAGCCAGAGCGAAGAGTGAGAACATGTAGAGAAACAACCCTGCAGACCCCAAGGTCAGTGAAGAAGGAAAGGGAGGAGGTGCTCCAGGCACCGGAGCAGAGATTCCCCTGCAGCCCGTGGGGAAGACCATGGTGAAGCAGGCTGTGCCCATGCAGTCTATGGAGGTCCACGGTGGAGCAGATATCCACCTGCAGCCAGTGGAGGACCCCACACCGGAGCAGGCGCATGCCCAAAGGAGGCTGTGACCCCATGGGAAGCCTGCGCTGGAACAGGCTCCTGGAAGGACCTGCGGAGCTGTGGAGGGAGGAGCCAACAGAGCAGGTTTGCTGGCAGGACTTGTGACCCCACTGGGGACCCATGCTGGAACAGTTTGCTCCTGAAGGACTGCATGCCATGGAAAGGACCCACGTTGGAGCAGTTCGTGAAGAACTGCAGCCCGTGGGAAGGACTCGCATTGGAAAAGTTCGGGTAGGACTGTCTCCTGTGGGAGGGACCCCCACGCTGGAGCAGGGGAAGAGTGTGATGAGTCCTGCCCTGAAGAGGATGAAGCGGCAGAAACAATGTGTGATGAGCTGACTGCAACCCCCATTCCCCGTCCCCCTGTGCCACCAGGGGTGGGGGGGGTGTAGGTAGAGAATCCAGGAGCGAAGCTGTGCCCAGGAAGAAGGGAGGGGTGGAGGGAAGGCATTCTGAGATTTGGTTTTATTTCTCATTACCCTCCTCGGGTTGATTGGCAATAAATTAAGTTAATTTTCCCCAAGTTGAGTCTGTTTTGCCCATGACAGCAATTGGTTGAGTGATCCCTCCCTATCCTTATCTCAACCCATGAGCCCTTTGTTATATTTTCTCTCCCCTGTCCAGCTGAGGGGGGTAGTGATAGAACAGCTTGGTGGGCACCTGGCTTCCAGCCAGGGTCAACCCACCAGATAGGACTCCTGTTCAAAGCAGATTGCATGAAACGTCCCTTTGCAAAGGTATCAGCAAGTGCTCCAATACCTATGCAGTACTGAATTGCTTTATTAATACATATTTTTACTCTTTGACTTCTATGAGCTTTCCCAAATACGTTGTTGAAACCTCTGAAACTTTTTGCCTTTTGTACTAAAGGCCCCGAAGTTTATCCGGGAGCATGTTGTAACTCTTGGAGACCTGAACTAGATGCTCTCTTTTTCACTCTGAATGAAATCTCTATACAAGGTTATCATGGGACTTGAAACTTGTGAACTGCTTCAGGAGTTGAGCCAGTTGTCCCTCCTGTCCTATGCTCCAAGGCAGTGGCAAGATACTTAGGATGAAGAGAAAGAAGGTTCCAAAATGAGTCTGTTGACTCTTGCCGATACAGGATATGCTCACATTAGCAATACAATTCTTAAAGAACTTTTTCTGAGACTGTTGAAGGACACTTGGAAAAACATTACCAAGTCCTGCCACAGGGCAATTTAACTAAAAGTTCACTCTAAATACACCTTTAAGCCTCTCCCAACAAACAAGGATTACTCAAACCAACTGCCTTCTCAGCATTCAGCACTCCCATTTTACTTTCCTTATTTTATGAGGAGCTAGCACTTACCTCATTTGGTCCCCTTAATCTTACTAAATGCACACAGGGTAATGACACTGGGAATACACTGCCTCTCCAGGGTAGGGCCCCCCAGTATCACATCCTAAAAGCACGGCCTGGTAAACAGCTACCTTACCCTTTTTTCCATGGAGAAAGTCAGGTTAGAAGGAAGGAAAAAAAAAAAAAAAGGAAAAAAAACCTCACTTCAAGACAAGAAAAAAACCCCAAATAACTGACACACTAATAGAAATAAATGAAGACAACTGCCAGCAATAGAAAGAGCCTGTCAAAAGACTGCAGTTATACTTTACAGTAGTTTTACAGTACCTCTGAAGGCTTAGTGTGCCATTATGTCTCTGTAGAGGCTGAGAGATGCCAGAGCAGCAACTGCAGAGCTAGAAGCTCTCTCTGTCTTCCCCCTCCCTAAATACCACAGGGGGATAAGACCAAATCCACAGCTACAGGCTCAGCTGGTGCACTCTGAAGAGAAATACTACTTGGACAGGCAGCATTTAGTCACCAACTCATTTAATGGCCGGTAGCATTAGCTATATAACCTGCACCTGATGATGGTTGCTTCCTGAGCAGCTGCAGTTAAGAGAAGACGCATTTTTTCTATCCTCCTACACCTGCTGACAAACTTGAGTGACCTGCTACTTGCCATCTCTCTTGGCTGAACAATCCTAGCCTCTTCATCTCTTTGCTCCCAATGTCTGTACCATCTGCATGGTGTTACACAAAACAAAGAAAATAAGAGATGGTCTCACTGTACAAAAAACGTACAGGAGAGAAATATTTACTTTTCAGAAGTTATCATATCTTTATGAAAATCTGAAAAGAATGTTAATTTGGGGGAAAGGGTACTTGTGCTAACAGCTTGAGGCTGATTTTTTTACTTTCATTTGAAAGCACTCTTAAAAATCAAATACAAATTCAGGAAAAGAAAAAAAAGTCAGTGATTGGTTCCTCTCTCTGAGACTTTAAACAAAGTTTTCAATCTGTGTAATTATAAATGGCATAAATTACCAGTTTTCCTAAGTCAAGGTTCATTTTCAAAGATGTACCCTATCAAATTTAGATGTAATTAAACAGCATTTTTTTTCATATTCTAGAGAGAAATAAATTAAAATTTGGCATGAAATTACAACTTTACATGGGAAAAGAAAATATGACAGTGTTTGAGCCTCCAACTTTTCCCTAATGAAAGCTGTATTACATCATCTTCAAATCTAGACAATCATGTCTTTCCCTGGCACTTCTAATGTCATTCACATGATGTTTTTACTTCTCCCATATTATTTAACACATGCAGAGAGTCCTTCAGTCTCTGAGGAGAGCCAGGCTGGTGTTTCTACTCCAGTATTTTGGCTCAAATGATCATTTACCTTTCAGTAATTGTCATATTGTAGATTATTCCCTCCACACTTGTAGCAGACCTCAAGGCAGTAAAGGACTGGTCCCAGCAGAGATATATTGGTATCCAAATGTGGTTGGTTTGTTTTTTTTTTTAAAAGAGCTCAACTTCCCACTACAAGGACAGCCCTTGGGGCTGCTCTTGAGCACTTCAGAAAAGGCAGCACAAATATTTGTCAGGGCATCTAGAGAAAACTGCCCACCTGATGGACAAAGGGTACATGGACATTCCCTCTCAACCACTCACCTGTATGCAACACCTATCTAAGAACACCACACTAATGAAGATGTGGAGACCACCAGTATTCGTAAAGTGATAGTGGGGCCAGGTAGAGCAACTCTGAGTGATACTTCCTTTTGCAGTTGAGCTCCTAGGTATAAGCCCATCTTTTTGGGGCAATGTCTGTGTACCAAAAAGCAATGTCCCTATGCATCTAAGCTATTAAAAACAATAGCTATGCTACAGGATATCCTGCTAGAGGGCAGCACATACACATACGCCTAAAAGCCGGCAAGAAAATGCCATGGAAAAGGTAAAACTTGGTTATTAAAAATCATCTGAGCTTTCTTTAGTTTTTAATCACCTTTGCTGGAGATTGCACCAGGAATATAAACTGTTTCTTCATGACATGCCATATGTCGCTGGACTGTACTAAGACCCTGATATGGTGGATGAGTATAAGAACCCAAGGTGAGCACTGAAAAGAAGACAGATGTAGCAGCCAGCAATCTCAGAGCGTGACATGAAGAGCAAGCAACTTTTGTCACAGGTAGCAAGAACATTAACTCTCAGGGGTAGGTAACAGAAGATTAAAATATTAAGTTCCAAAACTAAACCCAGCATGAAATAAACCAAATAGATATTGCCAAGAAGTATCTAGCTTCTTTTTCGCTTTATAGAACACTTGGGTTTTTCCTAATTTGCTTAAGTTTCTCAAATATCCCAAGCAAACAACTTTCAGCATATAAATTGTCTGAGAGCTGCTTACCTATGTGACTTGGTTTTTTTGTAGTGCTTCTCTGCTCTCTTGCTGAAACTTGTTATAAAATCAGCTGGAAAACCTAAAGATTTATTTACATTATAAATTATTATTATATTGAAAAGACTATTGAAAAATTGTCTGTGAGATGGAGTTTTGCAGACATTCTTGCAGACAAAACATCACTTCTGTCACTGCTCATGAAAAATGAATGAAAGGGTTCATGAATACCAGCAAAATGCTCTGGCTCCTGTTTTCCAGATGATTTTGTATGTGTTCTGTTCTAGATTTAACCTTGATTCCCATAATCTTTTCTGACTGATAGAGGTCCATACAGTTCTAACACATAATTTTTTTCTAAAAACTGAGTAAATATAGAGCCAACTCTGCTGGGAAGCAAATCTTGCATTTCCAGAAAGTCTGGGTTATTAAAGCCAATAATTGATTCTCCACATTTCATGCAATAACACTGTTCAAGTTATTTACTTGAAATAATTAGAAGTATTAGTACAATCTGTTTGGTCTTTTTCAAAGAGTCACAAAACAGACATTGTGAAATTGTAAAACATCACAGCAACGCAATTTCTGAAATCATTTTATATCTTTTTTTTTTTTTCAGGGAACTAGCATGAGTAAGTAGAACAAGATGGACAGATACCATTTCAAAAATTATTACAAAGCTTGGAAAGCAGAGATAGAGGACGTGAGAGCCCAGGCAGTGACCTCCTTGATACGGCAGGTGAAGGGGAAAGCCTTGATAGGAGTGGAGGCATGTTGAGAATTAACAACTGGCTCTGCAGCCAGTGTTGCAAGCAGTGCTTTGGCTTTCATGGCCAAGGATCCCTCTTTGAGGAAGAAGAGCTGTGAGATGGGCTCCATTTGACAACGTAGGGTAAAAGCATCTTTGCCAAAAGGCTTGCCAACCCGGTACAATGGATTTCAAGCAAGTTACACGTAGGGACAGCAAAAACAGCTTACAGTTCAGTGAGAGAATGGAGGTAAAGGGGAGCTAATACACACGGCAGGGTGATAGAAGCAAGAGAGCCCTCAGGAAGGATAGAACAGGTTGAAAGGAGGCCATCTCACATGCCGATACACATTCACAGCTCTGCAAAGGCTGGATGCAGGCAAATGAATACAGCAAATGAATCCCAACCTCCTGCAGTCTTATTGCATATTCAAACAGAAACCCCAATTTTAAAGTATCAAAATGAGTACGTTGGAAAGTGCATCTAATGCTGTGCCTCTGCAGTATATTGAAATTTGCACTCAGATATTTTGATACAGGCTCTCTTAATATGCAGATGTTTGCAGCCAAGTATTTCTTCTTCCGCTATTTCCCTATATCGAATTCACCTTAGCAGTCATGAAAGCTCATCCCTAAGCTTGAGTTCATGCTGATTATCTTTTCTCCATTACTCACTAGATTTTTGCCTTCAGGAGAGTGGGCTAACATACATGAATTTGCAAAGGCGTGCTATCCCCAACTTCTGATTCAGACTAAGGAGGTGTTACTTCTGTGTTCATTAAACAACTTCTTTTTTTAATTTTATTTTTATAGATTTTAATTAATGTACACATAGTATTCTGCTTTGGAATCCAAATGCCAGAATATAAATCGTATCAAAATGTGATATAAGTGCTGCTGGTAATGAAACACAAACAAAATCTAATGGCATAAGAAAAAAAATGCCTGACGTTTTACCCTGAAGGATCCAAGCAAAGCAAGACCTTAACAAGAGAACTCTGTATACTTTCTTCCTGGAGAATACAATTCTCTGCACGCTTTGATGAATTAGTGAGAGTTTACGCATGGTGAAGGTATGCAGATGAGTCTGGAAACTGGATTAGTAAATCCTCTGCAAAGGGAAAGCTCAGGTATCCTAAAAGTTTTACCATGTCAGTCAGGGAAGAAGCACAGTATCACACCGTACATATAATTCACACCCTTTTTGCTCAAACCCATACTGGCAGTTGAAGCAAATTTTTTCTAGAACTGGAAATTAGCAACTCAGTAGCTTTCCTGGCAGGTATTATATGAGCTCTGAGATGCCACCTGAGGTTCTTTAGAGTCCTTTGTTCTCCTGAACAGAAACTCAAGTACCTTTTTTCCCTTGGGATTTTTTTTGTTGGTTTTTATTCTTTTTGCAAAAGAATACTGGAAGGATGAGAGAAAGAATCACTCTGAATGAGCACAGGAGATAATTCCAAAGCATTAGGAAATGCCTAACTTTTCAAGGTTTGCTTTTTGGGGGGATGGGGGGGTGGAGCAGGACAAGAAAGAAGAAGAGGAATATGCTTACGTTTCAAGCTTAAAAATTACTGATTCAATGGAATATCTAAATTTGGGGATTCTGAAGCACACTGTAGAGACATATGTGCTGTCAGCTGCAAACTACTCCTACGACACTAAGAGTTGAATGCAGCACCATATGTTATGCCAAGATTACTGATTTTCATTAGATATGAAAGAAGATTTCCAATTTTAATCTTCATTTTCAATCATTATTTTATTTGGCAGTCTAAACAGAATGATGACAGACAGTATCTTGATCTGATCTCTGAGCACCTGCTGCAGGTACAATCCCTCTCACTTTCTCCCTCTTCCTTTCAAGTTTGAAGGGGAAAAAAAGAAAAACCTTGAGATTGAGCAAGCCCTAAGGATTTTTCTAGGCAAGAACACCGAGCTTATCAATCCCTCTGCTTCCCTACAAGAAAGCTATGACAGGTAGCAGGCTGTGACATGTGGCCTTTAAAGAAAGAGGTCAGTCTTTATAGCAAAGGTGAAACTGTGTTAGCACAGATTATTTCCCATATAAAGCAGGGCAATCCTACGAAGAAGCTGGCTTCTCCATCCCTTCTCAGATTCCGATTCTGGCAACAGGATGAGAGGGGAATAGGAAAACTGTCAACATCCATTGCACTCCTCGTATCTCCCCAGCGATGGGTAAACAGGCAAGGAGGAACATGGAAGAGTGCAATATCCCAACTCCATGTCCATGTTGGCTGACTAAAGTAACAGCCTGTGTGCCAGCCCCATGAAACGTAACAAAAATAATTTAATCCCATCCTTGAACAAATAGCAGAGGATGTGAAACAATGGTTGGAGGAGTTTATTCCACTCCTGATGTAGGACAGTGGTATGCTGTCCTTTTTTGGAACAGTATGAAAAGGTGCAATCCCAGTTAATTTTCAGAGACCAGACTAGTGTCACCAGTCATATTTTCTACTCTGAACAGTTAAAATAAGAAACAAAATCTATTACAGCAGGTGAGGTCTTCATAATGCCTTACATTGCTTCACCAAGGGGCTTACAATGAAAAAAACCAAACGCACAGGAGTACCCAAGGCCACCAGAAAGGGTCACCCATGCAGAGGCTAAACAGCAATGGTGTATCAATGGACACAGTGCAAGCAAGTAATGTTCCACTAAGAAACAAATGTGAAACACAGCTGTAAAAAATGAACAAGAGTTTTCCTGGGAGGCAGAGGGTGATGCTCATTTTTTCGTCGCTTTGACCTGTATAAGCAAAGACCATATCATTCTCCAGGGATGGCTGTACAGCAACTTCATGAACACTATACCTTCTCCCACAACAAAATGCCAAGCTATCCATTACTTGTCCACAAGTACATATTCTGTACTTGCATGAAGTCTTTTGGATCTAATTCCGCATCTGTGAGTGTCTCACTGTTTTTTTCCTAAGAGAAAGACACCAAAATTTTTAGTTTGCATTACAGATAACAGCTCCTTGGTGCACAGAAAACAGGTATGGGTATGTGAATGGGTATGCAGCTGGCAGCACAGAGCACAGAATGCCAAGGCAATGTTCACATAGGCACTGGGTTTGAGAAAGCTATTCCCTACCCCTACTTCAGTAATCACTCTGTCCTCCCCATTTCCTCCATCTTTGATGTCTAAAGTAACCTCAAGCAACCAACCATAACTAATTACATTTTGGTTTGTAACCAGCCCAGATAATTCATGTAGTCTTCTAATGCTACCAGATTAATGGCTTTCACTTTCCCATCTCTTCACACTTTGAGGTGAATAGTTTCTGCAGTTGGATGATCTGTCTCCCTGCTATATTTTTTCCTTCTTTTAGCATAAGATTTAATATATCCTCCATCTACAATTTCTTCCGAAATGTTCTTTCACTTTACATAAAATAGTCTGCATTTCAGAATGTCAAGAACAGCAGCAAAAGAGTACATTTTTCTCATGGAAATTATTCACATAACACCTGCTAGTAACAGTGGAGGCAACAGAACATATATATCTATGGACTTCTTATATCTTGATTTTTTTCCAACTCCTCAGGGTGCCTCAGGTAGTAATGCCCTGATAGAGCAGCACCAGGTTATGAAACATAATTGTACATCCCAGCCTACCTTTTGAATCAAACCTCACTTTGTAATATGGCTGGGGCATAAGTCTACTATAACTGGGGTCACTATCAGGGTCCTGTTTATAGTATAGCCAGGGTACTGTTAGCCAACATACAATAGCTGGCAGTGCAAGGTCAAATACAGCAAGCACTGGGCTGTGAAGAGACATTTATTCCATTTGCTTAACGTCACGCTGAGCTTGTGGTACCTACTGGAAAGCAGCATCCCCTTTTCAGTACAGCTTGTGCTAGTTCTACCACTGTGCAACTTAATTAGAGAGTAATTTTGCATGAAATAGCTCTTGTGGCTTAGGCAGGGCTGGAGCACAGGTAGGTCAGCAGCTGCTGTGGCACTTGGAAAACCAGCAATGACACAGCTACCGTCAACCCCAAAATAACGCTGCTGGGACAGCACCACGCCTTCTGATGGGAGCTGAATTATTCCATGCTCTTATTTTACTTGTCATCAAGCAAAGCAGGGAAAATATTTCTATTCAGCATGTCTCTGACTGTTAGATCATTAAGGTGCATGCACACGCTTGACATCTCAGATAGATGTCATTTCTAAGAAAAGTGCCATTTTACACACAAATATGTGACGACTGTGTGTGTGTACATACACAGGCAAAATGCAACACAAGACACACGTGGCCGATGTACTAAAGCTCCTCCTGTTTTCTCAGTGCAGTGGGAAAACTCAATGTTTTCTCAAAGCCTGACCAGCCCAAAGCAAAGAGCCAGGAGATTGTTTGCAGTTTTAAAACTGATAATCTAGCTGGACTGTTTTGTTGGGTTCTCCATGGCAAGGTTGTGTGAAGAGATGAACAGCTTGTTCAGTGGCCTGGAAACACTGTATGGAGCCTTTGACCTTTGGGTGTCTAAATCAGATACAGGCCACTTTGGTGGTGATGACTAAAAGGTATTACTTTGTAACAGCTTATCAGTAGCCTGTGTGAAAGGGGTTGGTGGTCACAGTCTATCTGCAAGCCTGAGGGATGGCTGCATCATGAAATCCACACCAATCATGAGAGATGCCACAAACTGAACAAGCGAAGGAATGAAACAACCCTACAGGCAATTTCTTCAGGTCAGAACTGAGGCATCCCGGCAAGGAATTACACTGCCACTTCCCTGGTCCACTGAGGAAGTCAGTCTCCTTTTATAGGTCTGTGTTTTTGAACAACCAGTCTGGTTTGGGGTTTGTTGGGTTGTTTTTTTGTTTTGTTTTGTTTTTTAAATAAAGCACATACTGTATGCTACTTCCTGATTTCTTCCAGGTATAAAAGCAGTCCAGTGGGATCATATGCAGTAATTTTAAGTATATTAAAATCTTCTGGGAAGAACATGACTGGAATATTAATTTTAAGTAACAATTATATGCACATTTTATAGCAGAGGTGACTGTAGGAGCAGACAACAAAAACATTCCTGATTGTCTCAACAGCATCTGTTTGTTGAGTCACATACGGAGGGGAAAGGCTGTCAGATGTGGTTTTAAGTAAACTATCACTGTCATATCCCCTGTGAGAAGGACTAAAAGTATGATAATAACAATAATAATAGCAATAACAACAAAAAGATGATGGGCCTGACCCACAGGTTTTTATGCTTGGCTGTAGTCAGAGGCTTGAGCTCTGAAGGGTCTGGTGAGTGATATGCTAAATATTTGTGCAGTACAGATGTGATCATTTGGTTTCTATACCAAAGCACTTAGTGCTTTGGTTTTAGCAGCTGGAGACAAATTGCTAAGCACACTAACACCCACTGTATCTTTGTAATAAGATCTTCAAAGGACTCCAGCAGGTTAGGTCTGTTTTTTCTCTGCTCAGCTTAATTCTAGCATTTTTTTAATCAGTCTATGCTTTTCTGCGTGGCTTCCCAGCACATCAGTTAAAAGACAGACGCAAAGGTGCTTTTCAAACAGCCTGACCTACATGCAGAATACAGTTTATGGCTCTAGACAGTGCTCCTTGGTTAAGCTTTTGAGCACTTTAAGAACAGAAACTTATCCCGAAATTTCAATAATCCCTCCACTAGAGCAGTATGTTGAATAAACCTAAAGGATGAATCTACTCTCTTCCCACCACTGCATTTCCCTCATTTTCTATTGACAGTCTCAGGTTATGGTTATCCAGTCGAAAGGCCTCTGCTCCCTACACAACTGAAGCTTTTTATCATCAACTGGGGTATTGTCCTACCAGTTATCTCATTTTCACAGACTGTTTACTCTGTAGCATCAGATGGATGACACCCACATTTCCTCATTCCTATTTTTAATCATATTTACTGCTACTTCAAGGTAAAACAGTAATCCAGGAAGAAACACTTAAGACTGTCAGAACAGCAGCAGATGTTACGCTTGTACCTGCTGTGTTCTCTGTAATGCTTTGCAAAATATCAAAATTCACAGCGACAATTTGTTCTATGGCTTCTCAATTATCACCGCAATCTGCTGGTGTTCTTGCCTAATTACTTTTCCATTAAAGCAGGTGACTCTCACTTAACTTTCTCCCTCCACTTTGAGTTCCAAGATGATGGTTCCTCACTTTTAGGTCAAGCAAGCGCAGCCTCAGGACTGCCCTGACTTGGTCTGTATGTAGTCATGTATGATCAGGGATGCACCCTCCATCTGGAAGTCATTTTAGCAAACTCTGCTTTGCTCCTGCAGGGAGGGAATCAGCATAAATACCTTCAAAACATGCACTAACTGGGACTTGGCACAGCAAAACTGTGTTTTCTGTAGGTGAAAGTTCTAACTAAGCAATTGCAATCAAAGAGTGGCTGCTTCTCTGCACCACCCCAGTGGCATACAATCATAGAATAGTTTGAGTTGGAAGGGACCTTTAAAGCATAGAGATCAGCACATAATAGTGGGAGGAAGGAGGGAAAAAAGAAAGGGAGGAGGTGACTGTCCATCTTCTGGAAATAGTCAGCTCCTTGCCATACATGCATTAAACTACCACCATTTCTGTCCCCATACAAAAATTCCTCTCTGATTTGTCTTCCTGAGTAACCATTACTTCTTCTCAGGAGTTAAAAAATATTCTGCTGCTGCAAAAAGTAAAATAAAAACATATTAAGTGATTCCTTACTCAGGGTCTGTGGTATTCCGTGGCTACTATTCAAATCACAGGCTCTTTATATATTGTTTAGTAACAAGCGTACACTAACCAATAATAAATGTCATTGTACCCTCCTCAGACCTGCTCCGGATGCTAAGGAAATGCAATTTGGCAGCCAATGGCACTGCTTTCATTCAGGCAGGATCAAGTTCCCTGGGGTTCTCTTGTCCAACACTCTGCTTCTTCCATCTTCTGCACATCTATGCCGCTCTTTTTCTGTCCTACACAGGATCACTCTGTGCTTGTATCTTATATGAGTATAATCACGAGTTATAAAAAAACAAGCAACATTTATTAAATGAGAAAAGTTCCTCCCCTTAAACACTGTGTTTCTTATTCTGCAATCTGCTGTCTTTATTCATTTGTTCATTGATGCATATTTCATTATTTCGGAACAGGCTTTCTAGTCATTGTTTCAGACTAAGCTCCAGGCCAGTAAAACATTTAAGCAAGCACAGGACAGAAATTTAGGAGTGTGGATAATCCTACTGAGAGAACTGAAGCTGAATCAGCTGCACTAGCAACATCTGCCCCCGATGCAAAATAAGAATGAAATAGGAGAAAGTTCATTCTCTACCCTCCAACATCTATGAAACACAGTCTGTTTTTACAGTACTTAACAAACACACTTTTCCCAGGAAAGGAGGTTGCACATTAATTGCCAGAAACTGTATGCCTAAAAATAAAGATGCAAAAAAGGAGTCTTACGATACTGATGAAGTGAGAAGAATCTCAGAGCTTTGAGCTAGATTCTTGACGGCAATAGAGAGTGCACTAAGAATAGCAAATGAGTAGGAGTAGTCAAGGCTGAAAAGTTTCTGAACTGCTTCTATTGCCCATTTCTTCACAGAAGCTCCTATTTAGGCTACCTGTCATGTGAGAAGGTTAAATATTTAGTGGAGCTTCAGTGCCTTGAAATGTAGTTGGGAAATGTGTATTTTTGCTTTGCACACCATTCAGTGGAGTAGCCAAAATATCAGTAAGAACAGTGTTTGTCTTAGATTTGTCGACAGAGAATTGCTCTGGCTATAGTAACTAAGTTAACAAAAGGACATAGGAACATGTTAAGAGCCAAGGCCAAAAGACACCTAGAAAGTGTCTCTCTCCCCATGCATAGCATTGCACAGTTAGAGAGGTGCATAACAGAAGGATTAAAAAACAAACAAAACCCCCAAAAACTCAACCTGCACTAGGCAGGTGAAAAAAGAATGCTTGGTTAGATGAGTCAAAACCTATTCTGGCACAGTTCAACCTGAACCTCTGTTCTCCAGAAGAATATACGTATTATTCCAGAAACTGAATTAGCATTGTCAGCCAAATCCTTGACATGAGAAAGTCACCAAACTTTTTCATGAAACTCTGGAGCGAGCAAATCTCAGAACTGGCCCTGAGTACTTACATAGGCCAGAAAGAACTACATCAGAGCTTCAAACTCTTGGCCTTTTTAAGGACAAACCAACGCTAATACTATGGCTACAAGGACTCTGATACTACCTAAAGTCCAGTGCCTCACCCACTTTTCAGAAGGCACATTTTTACCAGACCTATGCATAAGAGTTGTTTTTGGATGTATCAAAGGGAGCTGGGATTCCATGGTGATAGGAGCTTTGGGGGGAAAACAAACAAACGAACAAATGGACTTGATATAAAGGACCATGGCAATTGCATAAGTAAGAATACTACGGAATCACTTGCTCTCTGTAAGAAACAGGCATTTGTATATGCAAGGGCTGCAAAAATAAGCTTGCGAGGGCAGTTTACATAGCTGTATTAACACTGTGGTCTCGAACAGCTCTTAGGTCAGTGGGAGTAATCACTTAATAGTCACTAACTTTAGAAAAGCCATAGAATTTTTTATTTTAAGACTAGTACCCTTACTCTAAACACCAGCAGTTTTCCATCTGGAATAGATATCCTCCTCTTACATCCTTTTCTGTGGATGAAATTTGCATTTGAAGCTCAAGATGTTATAATATTATGGCTACTATTTGAAAACCTTTGTGAAGCTTCATCACCTTAGGACTGTCACACAGCAACACCCATGCTCCCTGAAGGCAAGCAAGTGCATTTTCTACCTTATCCTGTTTCACACAATCCAGGAATGAAGAATCATGTTGAGGGACCCAGACGCTGCGTGCCATACAGCTGACAGCTGAACAGAGCCTGTTCACCTTTTCAGAGATGTCAACAGAACAAAAGGAAGGTAATTTTGTGGGGATTATTATTTTAGATTGGCAGCATCAACAAAAGCTGGAGTAGGTGGGGATTTCACTTTCTTTTCATTCTGTCTGGGTCACTAGTTTACAGCTTTCTGCAGCCTTGCATTTGTGCACCAGTCCAAATTGCCTTCTGGTACTCTATTGAAAATGCTCAGTCAGAAGGGCTGTTTCCTTTCCCTTTCATGCTCTCACCTTTCCTTTATTTAAACAACTGATTCCCCTGTCCACAATAAACAAAATATTGCAAGAACTCAACAGGCTTGTAGACTTCCCAGCTGGACTTCTGCTCTGAACTGTGGTTACTTGGAAGCATGATGGCACTGCTATAATGCTCAGACCTTCTGCTCCCAAAACACTCCACTGAGCAGCTCTCATTTCATGCCCGGGATACCCTGGCTTCCAGGCTAGTTCTCCAGTATATTCACTGAAGTCTTCATCGTAGCAAGGCTGATACCTGGTCCTACGTTTAAGGAGAGTTAAATCATTTATATTAAAAACTGAGTACAATCAGAAGTACTGTATTAAACATCACTCTCCTTACTCTTATGCTTACTGACAGCATTACATGAGAAGGTTTAGTAACATATTCCTTTATGATGTTCCAAGGCTGTGAAACTGGACAACTGGAAAAAGTCTTATTGTTCCCAGTATAATCTTAAGTTTCATTTCATTTTACTGTTGATATTTAAGCTCCTTTCTTGTCACCTAGAGACTTGCAGCACTGCCACTGTGGGAGCCCATCATTTAACATTCCTCACAGAATTCATAGCAACAACTTGAGTCATCCCCATTCTGGTGACTCACTCCTGCCACTTGATATACATCTCTAATTTTAAGTCACACAAAATCATCTGAGTGACAGCCAGCAGCAGCCCTATGATTTTCTGGCTTCTGCATCATTACACCTCTCTTCTTAGCACTTCTTCGTGCTCAGACGTCTTCACTATGAGAAAAATGTAATTTTAAAAAGTCATTTCTATTAACATTACAAAAAAATACAGATCCTTTACATGCATACAGAAAAAAAAGTCTTTTCACCTGATGGTATCAAAGCACTGCATAAATGCTCATGAAAGGTTCTCATTGTCATCATAAGGGATCTAAAGCTGATGCTTGCAATCAGTTTTCAGAGACCGACAACAACCTAAGCCCCGCAGGGGCACTTTAAAATATCGCAGAGGAGTGTTGTAAGCTCACCGCTTATGACAAGTCCTACTGCCTTCTTGTTTGATATCTTCAGGGCAAAACAGACAAAGTAAATATGTGGAACTGACATCTAAACTCCTTTGCTTCCATGTCAGGAAGAAGGTAGCCCCTTCCCAACTTTCAGCACATACCAAAGGTTTGTCTTTGGTGATACCATGTCTTTTCTCCTATCTGAGACCAAGGTAAGTAAATTAAGTACTCCTTGCCCTGATGGCAGAAAGGATCTTTAATCAGCAGAAGTTGAAAGACACATGAAAGTAGCTGGGAAGTGGGGCCAGGCCTCCTTTTGCCTCCATCCGCCTCTGTACAAGGAAGGCACAAACACAAGGCATTGCAGTTCTTAGACATGCCCAGTGTAACAGCAGGAGCAGGTGCTTAGATCAACCCAGACAGGCTGGCTTGGCGAGACGGCTGCCAGGCTCAAGGTGGCCACCCAGAAACAAGCAGTGAATGAACTAGGCAGAGGGGCAGCTACACACATTGAATGTGCTTTTAGTACCCTGAAACCTACATCCATGCATCTTTGTGGTCACTGGCCAATATTCGTGCACTTGACAATCCCACATACGCTCAATCATAACTCCATTTTATTCCTTGCTGTATTCCAGCACAGAGATTTATGGCCTAGTATTGGTTTCTCTCTGAGGATAATTTTAGCTCCTGCTACAAAACTCCTGGGAAAGGACACCTTGATCTGCTACCATACCAAGAGGTGACAGGGGAAACTGGACATGAGCACATGAGGACTGTCTGCTTATGGGGTTCTAGAAGATGGCAGGAGTTACATTAAGGGGAAGAGAAACCCGACAGACTGGGATCCCTCATGCTTGCAATAGGAAAAGATAGTTATGAGGGAATGTTGCATGCTTGAACCAGTAGTAACGTGGCAGCAACCTGCTCCCTATGCATTAACACAGCACTCAAACCAAAGATGTTGAGTTTCAGCATACAGATGGTGAAAGCAAGAGACCATATCTGAAGTGCTGTGTCCAGTTCTGGCGTTCTCAAGTTCTGGGCTCCTGAAGACAGACGTGGACATACTGGAACAAAACCAGCAAAACAAAGGGCTTTGAGCATCTTTAATTTGAAGAGAGGTTGATATAGCTGGGACCATTCAGCCTGGAGAAAAGAAGGCTCAGGGGAATCTCATCAGTGGATATGAATACCTGATGGCAAGGTGTAGAGAAGGTGGAGCCAGGCTCCTCTCAGTAGAATTCAGTGAACAGACAAGAGGGAAAGTGAATGGGAACAAATGGAAATAGATAAATTCCACTTAAACATAAGAAAAAACTCTTTTACAGTGAGAGCAGTCAAACACTGGAACAAGTTGCCCAGAGAGGTTGTGGAGTCTCCATCCACACAGATACTCAAAACCCAACTGGACACAGCCCTGAGCAACCTGCTATAGTTGATCCTCATTTGAACAAGGCTAGATGATCTCCACAGGACCCTTCCCACCTCACCTACTCTGTGTGAATAACTTATTTAGTGTACAGAAGTAGATCATTGTCCCCTGTGTACCAATGCCTGGAGAATATACGTCATGCAAGCACATTACACAGTCTTCAGAAGCAGTACTTATCTGTCAAAGATACCAGTAACCACTGTCAGCTCCTCAGCAGGAGCCTTCCAGCTCCTGACAAATAGCCAATGTCACTCTTCAGTTGGGCAGACCCCACTAAATCATAGTTTTCAGCTTTTACAATCTCACGGCTTGACTCAGGATTTCTCAAATTCCGGAAACAAACACAGAAATATTTAAATGAAGCATGGAGGAATCATTTGGTTTTGCTCATTAGCTGGCACTGCACACTGTATTTGAATGCTATTGGGCATATTTTGTGATACATTTCAAAACAGGCTGGCAAGATGAGACTTTCAGTAGAAGGAGGATGTGTCTGCCTTTGGTCCTGTCACCTTTCTCCTAGGCAAAAACAATCACTGATTTCAATGGACAGTTTATCCTTTCCGGGGATTTTTCCCTTAGCTTGTCATAAGAGCACAGTAACCCTAAGTCTTTCCTTTCTCTTGCTTCTCAAATCTAAAGAGTGATGGTGATGTTTGGGACTGGGAAGCTAATGGTTCCTATTTTTAAGTTATTAAGCCTATTATCCAGTGAGAACTCCCAAAAGTTTCCCATAATCCTCTCATGGTTATTTTCGCTATGGTGTTAAAAGACAAATTTAACAAAGTGCAACATGGGCAATGGTGCAAGGCTAACACTTGCATGTACAAGCCATCAAAAACACACTATCAGACATTTGCTTAGCTTTATGACCTAAAAATAGACTTTGGGGGGAGATTATAATTTTCAAATGCCAGCAAGTTTGGACCAGAACATATCTGTATGCATATGTAAGAAGGAAGAGATGTGCCCAGAGAAAGAAAAAGCAAAAGGTGAGGAAGGAGGAGAGAGGGATAGCCATAGTTTTCAAACTGACAGTTCCCACATCATTAGCAGAGCACTAACTACTTCACAGGACTCCTTCAATGGCTCTAAAACTGCAGAATACTGCCTCGTGTGTGTAGCCAGAAGCCATTACACCCATCACTGGCAGTATCTGGGCAAACTGAGTTTAGGGACCTCTGCCAATGGCGAATGGAATGGATGTTTCTTATCCTTTCCTTTCTTGCCCTCAACAGAGAGGAGGAAGTGATATACAGCATTGTAGGAGACCCCTCTGCGCATACAAGCATAAGCTTTGGTCTTCTGCTCAGTCTCCAGACCATGGCAGCCACAGAAACCCCCACAATATCTTTTAAGTACTGAAGTTTTACCACCAGTTAAATTCTCCATGCTGAGTCACCTGGGAAGACAGAACACTAAACAGCCTTTTTTCTTCAGCTTCCTGAAGCTTGGAGGAAAAAAAAGCTGAGTAATATCTGGCTTGCTAGTAATTATTAAAAATGTGTTAGAAAAGTTTATACTATGCTATTTCCTACAGGTTTTCAATTTAAATCACTTTGCAGGCCAGAGAATGTATACGAAGACCAGAACAACCTTAAAGTTCACTCAGGCAAGTGACCTGCCTTCAGAAGGCACCTCGTCCAGCTGGAGCAAAAGAACAATGCTCACAGAGACAGTTTTTAAAAGCACTGGGAACACATGTCCCACCTTACTCTGGCACTGAAAAGGAGCTAGGTTGATCAATTACTCATATTCTAGACAGCGTATCTGCAGTGCATTTTCTGAACAACATCAAGTCAACTTTCCCAATTGTACAAGTCCAAATGTATATGAATAAAAAGACTACTTATATAAAAACGTAATTTGATTTTTTTTTTTAAGTCCTCTAGCCTTACAACTCTGACAAACTGAGGAATAGTTCCTATTACACCTTCTTTTGAGGATTTTCTAAAGCACTAATCATTGACCTAGCTGACACTACTGAAGTCAACAGAAGTTTTGCATGGCAGGCTCACGCCTACCATTGAAAACCATGAATTTGAAAACCCATCCCTTAAGTAATATAAAGAAAGTAATGCTATATATTCAATGGCACATTGCTACAATAAAGAATACCCAGAAGCCAAAATTATGGTTGGATGGATACTGTAAAACATATGAAATTGACTGTTTAGCAACCAAATGAAATGGTGAATGCCGTAAGAGCTGATTTTCAGGATTTCCATTGTGTGGTTACTGTTCTAACTTGTATTTGCACAGGAGAAATTGTTATGATGGTTGAAATCCTGCTGCTGAAATCCTTATCCAACTTGCTTTTACAGGCCAGAACACCCACAATTAACTGAAGTGAAGACTGTTGCAAGAGCACTCCTTGGGTCTCAGTTCACTGCAATACTTAAGTACAGACAAGCTTTTAAGCTCACATTTAAGACTTTTGTTTTTTTAAGTAGGACAGACAGAGTCAATGGCTAAAAGCAGCAAAATTATCTGAGTGAGGATATGGCTGTACAGCTTGTTTCAAGTCTGGGGAACCAATGTTTTTACAGCAATAACAGCGTCCCACTATATGATTCATGCTTTTACATACGTTTAGCAAAACAAATGCATACAAAGAAAAACGTACACCTTTATCCACTGTAATGCTGCTAGTAGCACTTCTGAAGTACAGAAGAGCTCAAAGCTCTTTAACCAGTCAAAGAATGCACAGGTCAACCCTCAAGACAAGCTACACGAGCAGAGAGTTGGACACAATGATCTCTTTGAAGCTCTTCCTAGTCCTGTTTAATGATTCTTTGTTGATGCACACATGCCTGAACTTTGTTGATGCTGACAACTCTTTGAAATAAGATGTCAGAGCAGCAATACTTATGTTGTTAATCCTCCTTCCTGACTGGTAGGAAGGGAGAGTGTGCCAGGGCATTTGTCTTCTTCCCTCACCTGTTTAACAATAAGCAAGTCATCATAACCAAGAAATCATAGAGAAGTAAGGGGAGACGGAAATAACCTATTATAGGAAAGTAAGAGATGTTGCGTCATTCCTCAAGGAACTACATTAAGAAAGCAACAAGAGACTTAACAATCTCTCTTCTGCTTCCACACTACAACTGCTTACTGTGTCCTTGACTCAACTGTGAAGTTTAACCTTAAGCACAGGCTTAACTAAACAGAAGGCCCTTGAGTAAGTCTGAGATATTTTTGCAGAGTACA
The DNA here is from genome assembly GCA_013401275.1 of Pandion haliaetus. Taxonomy (NCBI): domain Eukaryota; kingdom Metazoa; phylum Chordata; class Aves; order Accipitriformes; family Pandionidae; genus Pandion; species Pandion haliaetus. The sequence goes on along the minus strand of VYZV01004637.1, from coordinate 56,343 downwards.
AGATGGAGACTCACTGCATAATACCCACAACATATAGCAAGTATTTGAAACGAGTACTATTTCTACTATTAGACATAAGACATAGATCAGCAATAATTGACAAAGGCTACATTTAGTAGTGCAAGTCATACAGCATGGCTTACTATTGTCATCAGAAATCTTTTGTTTTCAGCTACTGCGCTATATTACTACCCATAAGCTTAGATAAAGGTATGACTTCTATTTAAGTCTGTCTTCTTAATGCACCAGTTTTACTTTAGAACTGCATGACTCAGTTGAGTGTATTCAAATTGCACCCTTTGGGCATAATTCTCTTAAAAACAATACAAATGCATAAAGGACACATTTGGCTACTACTGCCCAATCCTCATCTGGCAGTCAGGTAAAACACAGCTAGAAGTTAAAAAAAAAAAAAAAAATTAAAAAAATCAGTGATGTTGTAACACATTCAAATTACCACAGGAGCCTAATACAGCTCCTACATCCAATTCTGCCAGACAAAGAGAAGACGGTTCTGTATATGACCTAGTTAAATTAGAGCAATAAATATTTCTAAATACTTCTGGTGCCAACAATAGCTTATGGAGGAAGCAGTTAATTTTCTGTCTTTCCTATATATCCTGGGCCTGATTCTGCCTTTAGTTGCACCAATGTAAAAGTGTATTATGTTCAACCAATTTAGTTTTAATCA
>VYZV01004637.1:43741-54802 GCA_013401275.1 Pandion haliaetus | reverse complement strand
AGAAGTTAATTTTCTGAAAGTATAGAAAAATAATTCTTAAAGCTAGCCAACTTTGAGCTTTCCATGTCAGCTAAAAATACAGAAGTCTTATGCCCAGTGATGGAGCACAGCAAAGTACTTTTGTAACACCATAATGAAAAAAGACACCACAAGACTAGCCGCCTCCATCACCAAGAAGCTTGCAAAATATCTGGAAGTTGGACAGTTAGCAGAGGGAGAAGAGATCAAGTCCAGAAACTGAGAACATTGGACAGCAAAGCATGTTTTGATGAACCCAGAGCTGCCCAAGGCCTGCAAAACACAAGCTGACTGAAGAGATTTAACAGCTTTAACTGTCTAAGCAAACTCCTTTGATCAAGTACATTTCCAAAGCATGAAATCCCTGCCGCTTCAACAAAAAATTAAGGAGCTTCTCTGCACAAAAGCTGGGATTCTGCAGGAAGAACTCCAACAAACCGTTTGGGAAATGGTGACCTCTCCACTGACCATGGAGGCAGCCTCAGTGTTATTTTACAGCTTCCATTGCTAGATCTTTTCCTTAGACATCAGGAACACTACTTTTTATTCATATTTATCGATTTAAAAAAGAATTTGGTTTGAACCTTTGTATCTAGATTTGTGTTTACAGTGCTGGCAGCTGTAGGAGAAATACATACACAGAGAAAAGCTTCTTGATGAAGACATCGGGGTAAAGCAATACCTGGGGACATTCCCCCCATCCAGAACTTCCTTCCTGACAGATACCACATAAATGCACATAGTGCTAGATCTAAATTTGTGCAAATAAAAAATGAAAAAAAACCATGAGCAGTTTATGAATCAGTTCAAATCTTTTGCCAATAGCATGTCTGCCCATCCTATTTAATCTTCTTCAAAGGTTGCTTCTCCGGCTTATGCTTGGAAATGTACTGAAATTACAGCTGTGTGCTGTATTTGCTTGCAAATGCAAACCAACCTCCTTGGTTTGTTCAGAAAAGAAAATCTTGATTAAAAAAACCCAAAACTGGTTAAATTAACATTTTCAGCACAGTATATGAAATACTTTTAAAATGTATTGTTTTAGGAAGAAAGGAACCAATTTAAGTGTATTCTCTTAGGGAGGGAAACCATCTGATAGGAAGAGACTCAAGTATAAATAAAGCACAACTGATTTTGTAATTTTTGCAATTAAAATAACAGCCGAAATGTAAGCTCTAGTCAGCATTTGAGTGCTTTTTATTTGAACTTCCACATGGAAAGAATTTGAATCTAAAGGATGGTGAATTTTTCTTGGGGATTTTTGTGGTGGTGGTGGTGGTAGGCTTTTTTTGTTTTACGGGTTGGTTGGTTGGTTGGTTGGTTTTGAGATTTCCAGTAACCAAAGAAACCTCTAGGAAATTTTACAAGCTGTTTTATTGGAAAGGTATAAAACATGCAGCTACATTCATCATTACACAGCAACTGGAGAAGTTAAAGGACAATGGGAAAAGAACAGCAAAGTTACTCAAAAAAGCACGGAAACTTGTCAAGCTTCTCTCAATGAGAGCAAACACGATATAGACAGCCCATGTGAAACAACTCTGAGATATATCTTAAAAATAGGACAACAATAAACTCACACTCAGCTATGGTCAGGAAACAGCATCACAGCTGACATTCACCATAGCTGAACTAGAGCTAGATGCAGCCACTGGTGACTTAAGACAGCATAGTACAGTTTTGGTAGAAGGGACACAGGATACCTAAGGAACATTTACTTGTATCATCTCCTTTCCCCTCTATCAACCTGTAGTCTACCTCAGGATTACCCATAGACTGAATTATCTTGAAAACTGAACTCTAAAAAGCACCTGAAGGGAGAAAAGTAAGGGATGCATAGAAACCAGCTGTATTCTGTATTCTTTTAGATTAAGAAAAAAATAAAGAGAAGGATTCAGAGGCATCCTTGGAAGTCCAACAAGCACTACAAAATAAATATAGAGAAATATAAGTATCTAAGGCAGTCAACACTCATTTCACAAAAGATGCATTTATTTTTTCTTTAGATGACTCGCCCATAAAGTAGCACCATGCTTCAGGAAGCCACACAAGGACATCACATCAATTTTTAAATGACTACAGGCAAATTTATGTTTTGCCACATGGAAAGTTTTGTCAGAAAATATTCAGGTTGATACTTTCAGAGCTTACTGTCAGTATGAATTATCAGCAATACACATTACCACAAATGTTCAGTTACACTAAATATACGACTAATTTCTTATTTGACTGAATGGCCACACAGGCATTCCTTAATACTGGATTTGCTACACCTACAACAGATGGTGGTACGTAACTTGTTTGCATTTGGTAACTTAGAAAAGTATTTATTTTTAGAAAAGAGGTCTCGTTAAGAGAAGTAGGTTTCCCCTTCTGATCTCTATAATAGTTCTCCAAAAACGATGTTCTCTTCCACTGCAGACACATCCAGGTCTGATTAATTCTACACAATCAAAATGATGAAAGAGAGGGTACCTGGCGTTAGTACTAATTTCCAGAATCTGGCCTTCAGAAAGGAGAAGAATTTCCTGAAAGTTCATGTCCTTATGGCACTTTAACTAAACCAAAACAAACAAAACCAAACCCCACAATAACAAAAAAGGGAGGAAACCCTTCCACACTCTACACAGTAACTCAAGCTCCTGCCAGGATGCAAGGCTGAAACATCGCAGCAAGCTGAAGTAAATCCTGTCTAGCAAGGCCCTTTCAGTAAAAACCGTGACCAGCTGGAGCAATGTCTCAACAACTGCCTCTCTTAAAAACTACAATTAAGGTTAAGAAAGGCATTTCAAGATTAGGGTCATAGATTGAGGGGGGGGTTGCAGGTGTGGGTGAATGTATGAATGAGGGCATGTTTTTTCACATACTCGGGATACACTTGTACAGCAAAACAGCAGATTAAACCCCAGTTTTAAGAGATTCTTTCTGTGTTTCTTTTGTCTGGTTGAATACTGCTTTCCCATGGCAATGGAGTGGAATCCAACATTAGGTGTCTTATGAAGCAGCATCAAAAGAAAAGCATGAAATTAATAAAGTACAGGGATGGTGAGTGGTGATACTTTACCAAGTAGTAAATACACATATGAAACAGCACAATGTTTTTGTTTTAGCTGAACCATATACCACCAAAACCAAAAGAAACCCCAAAAGCCAGTATTTCCTTACCTACAAATGAATGCAACATACCCCTAACCCTTCGAGGTTTTTTTAAGCTGCTCCTTAGGGCAAATGCTCATACTTCATTCACAAGGCTACTGAAATACCGATAAGGGTAGCACTCTTTAACCGGCAACCCTACTGGCCTGAGAGATGATGAACTATGACTGGTGTGAACCTCCAATTTTTCACTCCTCACTTCAGACTATCCTTGACCAAATCATCAAAACCTGAATCTGTGTATGCACACTAGGGCTCTCCTACAAGGTCACCAATTTCTGTGGTAAGAAGAATTAACATGTTGTTCTGACCCTGTCATTACACTGACCTCTTCCAGCACAGCAGCACCTCAACAGCCGTGACTGGGGTCTTCACGTGTCAGCTTTCATGCCTCAGCCTCCAGGCAAAGGAGCTGAAAGATGGCAGAGCAACATGAATCTACATACGCAGTAGCTGAGAACTAGCAAGTAGAAAGAACAGCACAGGGCTGGCCAGGGATTAGTATTAAAATGCAATACAGAGAATTTAAATAATGTTCATAAAGATCACTTCCTGGATTTTCAGTCACTCTACTTGCCAAGAGGAAAAACACCTCCCTGCAGACTACTTACAAACTGCACTCAGAAGAAAGCCAGGGCAGGATCCTGCTGATGCCAAAGTCTGTGGGGCTCAGAAGGGCCACTGACATGCATTGGACAGTATTTACACCAGGCTGCAAAACGCATGACCTTCATCCTCTTTCAGCTTTGAGTACAACTGATGCATTGCTATCCCCCATTCCGGATTACTCAGTAAAAGCCCAGCCAAATCTATTGACCGTCTCACCCACTAACAAATCTTACCTACAGACCAGCAAGGCAGAGGGTGGAAAAAAAACAGATAATTTTAACACTAGGGCTTACATTATTTACATCTTCTTCTCACTGCGTTTACAATAGCTTAGCTCACAGGCATTCCTTTTCATTGACACAGATCTAAACAAGAAAGGAAATATCAGTGCTTTCCAGACAAATATTGAGGGACAAATATTCTTGTGTCTTCAAGGGATAACTCCACAATGGCTGCAGCACAGAATGGCATCACAGCAGGGAAGCCCTGAAGGGCAGATTTCTTCCCTGACACACGAGTACAGCACAGCTGGCGTTGAGACACAGAAGTGACATTAATGCTCCTTGGGCTAGACATCTTCCCTGGCTGGACACACCTCCCAGCAGGAGGACAACTGCTCAGTGGGGTCCAGAATGACCACATGGGGAAAACAGGTCTTCTCATCTGGTGAAGCAGAAAAACAGTGGCCTTCTGCTCCAGGAGGCACATTGCTAAGTGCCCTTCCCTCCCAACTTCCCAAAGCCTGGACAGCAGTACATCCAAGTTGGGTTTCAAGGCAGAGTTGGGTTCTGTAGCCCCTTCTCACCTGTGTAGTTCCACTGAAATAAACAGGGCTGCTCAAGCAAGTAGCTGCTACCCAGAACCTGTTACCTTTGGACTCTGCATAAAGCTTCAAACTTGGAGGACTACCACTTTTGTGGTGATTTGTGTAACAAACCAGTCTGTGCAGTAGCGATACCAAAATTCCTCCTTTATCTTTTTTTTAAGAATTCAGCAGTAAAGCAAGCAAAAAGCCCTCAGTGTATATTCTTAGCTCTAGGTGAGAGCCTTCTTCCCTCCATTCCTCCCCACAAGTTTGTTGGTTTGTTTTTTTTTTTTAATGTTCACATTGCATTAAACCGAGGTAACTGTAAATTACCAATCTAGTGGTAACAGGTTAATTTTTCTTTTTCTTCTTTTCATTACTATACTGGGTCTTTAGAAGCCAAGTTGTTCTATGAACACCATAGCAGGAGCACATTCAGAACTTAAAAGGTAGACAAAAAGAAACACAGAATAAAAACAAGCTTGTAATTTATTAATTACTGATAATTACTTAAGTTTAGAATCTGTCATACTTCTTTAGAAGGAATATCACTTTACCCTCCACATCCCACCACTAACTCTAGTCTTTCTGTGAAAAAGAAGTTCCTGAGTAGGAAGGCAAAGCTTAGCCCTTCAGTTTCACCTTCATCTTTTTCCAGAGTGCAGAATATTTGTGACAACATTTGGCTTTTCCATTTCTTGGCACTTAAGATTCTAGTACTAAGCCCCCCGCTACCCCATAAACTGCCAGATAATGCATCATCTGATAATCATTACTAATTTAAAGAAAACCTGCTGGAATCCTGACCTCCACTATTTCATTTTATTTTTTCATAATAAACATAGCTTTGGAAGTGCATTAATATTTGGAGCCTAAAAGCTTTGACAGTATGGTTTGAACAGTGAAGATATTCCGTATTTTATAGCTTGGGTTTTTCATCAAATCCTTCAGGGACACAACCGTTTGGGCTAGATTCCTCCCTCATTTCTCCCAAGCTGTCCTACCCACAAAGTCCATGTCCCAGTAGCCATCCCAGTTCAGATTGACAGCAGCAAACAGACAAGTGGATATGAACAACCCATGACTGTCACACTTTCTGCTGTTTTTCTTTCAAATTCTGCCAAACAAACCAACAATGGCCATGCTGAAAACCTCAAGACAGTACGCACACTTCCATAAAAGCATGCAATTAATAAAACTGCATGCAGGTCACCCACTGAAGAGCAATGCTAAATTAGGGAGTAGAATGGTCTCTTTCATAGGGGTTTAAAAGGCCATACAGCAAAGTAAGCTCTCTGCCACACTAAAGCTAGAAGAGAGTTTCTAAGTACTGGGTAGCAAACCCAACTGAACGCAACCAACCATCTGTCAGGAGAACAACAATTCACTAGCTTTGCATTTATTTCAAATAAGCTTCTTGCTTGGAGCTTACTAATTTTTTTGACATCACAAGGGTCACATTATTCTGAAAAATCAGAACCAGTGAAAACCGAATTCATCACTACCACCACTGCCTGGTAAGCCTGGTCTAGAAGAATCCAAACCCTGTGCACACTCCCATACAGGTTTAAACTTTGAGGCTTTTGATATGCCCAGTGAAACGGACCCACCTGCTAAGTGTTACATCTCTTTTTCTTGCTTCCCTCCACAAATACAGAAGACCCAATGTTTTAAAGATGTGAATCAGCAATGAAATAATCACCCTGCACTCCAAATGACCAAAATGAAACTGTTTCCATGACTTCCATGAACAGAGATTATGTTCGTCTGAGTATATTATTTCTATGACCATCCGATGAGCATGACCAATGTTTTCTGCGACATTTAAAGAACTGCAAGTCACAAACCCCTGAGTTGGCCGTCCTTTAGATACTATGGAGAACAAGAGCTCAAAGCCTCAGAACAAGACCTCACAACAGATTCAGTGCATCAGTTCCTCTGTATGAACAGAGGATCCATCTAACTCAGCAGTGTCTAGTAATATTTCAATACAGTCAATTAAGACTTGCTAGCACCTCTAGGATGAGAAACACAGGAAAGTTCTTTTTTCACCTCGCTGGTGCACTAGGGTACTAATGCAACAAAGTATATAGCATATCAGTGTCCTCATCAGCCCAGAAAAGTCTCCTTCTAGTGCAGGCACCATGAGGACAGCTGCAATTTACTTTCCAGAGGGCATTCTGAGGACAGTTTTAAGGCTGGGGTGGGTAGCTTGCCCGGGATATAGTTTTTTCCTAGATAGAAATATAAAATTTCTAGGATGTGTCAGATTGGCCAGGCATGCTCTGTGGAGATGCTCTTTGAACGTAGAGAAAAGTACACAGACTTACAAGGATTCAGGGACAGGCTTATACTGCTGTTCTGACTGGGTTGCTTCAGATCTGGAAATCCCTGTCAAATGTTTGGCAGACTTGGATTTTTTCCCCACAGAGAAACTGTTTGGGCAGAAACCGCAAACAGCCCAGCACATCTGGCAACACAAACCTGTCCAACTCAAGAGGTGTTATGAGGCTGTGTGGCCCAGCAGCCCAAACAGGGTGGAAGAGGCTATGCAAAGATCATTGATATACTATTACTGGGGACCTGGGGAACACTCCTGTGTTCCTAAAACTGGGGGTGTGTGCGCTAGGTACATCCCAGCTATGTATTAGGGTGCACATCAGACACATGCATCTGTGGCCCTGATTTCCAAAAGGTTGGTCTAGCAAACCCAATTTGGCCCGATTGAAACTGAGTGTGCAAGCAGGGAAAGCACAAGGCTCTGTAAAAGTTAGCAGTGAGAGCAGCAGGAACCAGTATTTGAGTTGATGTGGTGAAGTCTTCCCCTTTCCCTCCAATGCCTGTTCCCTGCATTCTTCTGTGCATGAGCATAGCCTGGTTCTGAACATGATATGTCGCAGAATAGCAAACAGTTCCGAAGAGGTGTGCCAGCACATCGGGTCAATTACACTGGGACAATGCAAGTGTCCTAATGGGAATATATGAGAAGAACCTCATCTGCCCTGCCTCCCGCCAAGACTTTTTTCTGGGACTGGTGCTGGTTTACTATCTTTTTTTCTGAAACAAACACACAGAAAAAGAAGGTGCTGAGATTATGATCTCCACAAAGCTGATTTTCATTTACAACTTAGAGACCAATTCAGGAACACACTTCTGATGTTTGCTGATGATGAACCTAGATGCATCAGTGCTTTCCTGAACTGGGTCCTTCCACACTCACAATAAGCCAAAGCAGGAGGTGGCTAGGGAAGTCAGTATCATTGTGAGACAGCAGTCTTTCTTTTCCATGGTTAATTACAGAACTGTAATAGAATATGTATTTATTTATTTGAAGAAGGATGCTGTAATGGTGATCTATCAGAAGCTGTGTTATCTGTGTAATAGAAGCTCACTTTGCAGCAAATTTAAATACTAACCACACTGATCATCACACTAAGGCTGCTGTAAGACATATTTCATTATCTTCCTCAAAGGGCATTTCAAATATCATGCAGCGATTCTACCTTACAGAGAGACTAATTAAATACAGCCATCTAGTTACCATTGTACCAGTGAACCTTAATTGCCCTGCAACCCTTTAAAGGTTGTTTTGGGAGACTCACTATGATACAGTGTAAAAAGTAAGCAGAGTTTCAGATAACTATTTCCTACCCACTGCAGACTAAAAATCCTATTATATAAGAGGGCCTTTGGATAGACACATAATTTAACTGAACAGGAAATCAGTCAGACCTATTTTTCTGAACATTTTTCATTTGTTTTCAAGCCACTCTGAACCACTCCAAAACTGCATTAAAAGGAAACTCATTTGCTCATATTTTTTATCCTTTTCCTGAGGGGAGAGGGAAGAGAAAGAAGCCTGAAAAAAATTACAAAAGCATTGTTTTTACTTAGTTATGAAGCTACCAGAAAAGGTTTCCAAGGTGAGGTGTGCATTATAACAAACATATTCTTGTAATTCTTACAGGGCAAATCATGCAAGTGCAGTGACAAGATACTACAATGACTTAAGAAGCTTCTCTGCACGAAATGTGTGCTTAATCCTTTGCTCTGAGGCCAATGTGGTTTGGTGACTGTTGAGTCAGGAGATAAAGGGTTTACTGGCTTTTATAGTCACTTCTTTAGCCAATATGAAGCACAATACAGAGAAGCTCTGCTACAAATAACTGCTAGTTCTCCAATCTCAAAAGAAAGATGACTTTGATACAGATTTCAGAAGGGAGGACAAGTCCTTCAGAGAGATCCCCCTTGCCATACAGAATGGCACAGAATTAAGGAAGGGGATTCCTAAGGGAAAAGCATCAGAGGACTTTGTCAGAAGAAAGAGGTTAGCACTTAAGGTTTTAGTTTACAGATGAGAATAAAAACTTTTAAGGATACACGTAAATACCTGTGCAGTTGTGCCACAAGGTACAAAAGATCTAGCACGAAAAAATATCTTTGGCTCACATAAAACACTGTACATAGACAGTTACAGAAACTGTTTTGGTAATTTCTATGGCAAGTGAGATACTGAATTTAAAAAATACAGTCCTCTAAAACACAATAAGGAGAAAAAAAAAAAACCCAGCACATTCAATTCTAGCACAGAGGAGCATCTTTCTTCAGTCCAACAATCTTCTTTCAGGGAAAGAAACACATCTTAATGATTGAATCCTCTTTGGCCATTCTCCTCCCCCCCACTCCACAAATACCAGTTCTTCCCAGAAAATTTCTTGATCCCTCCCAAAATTCAGAGGGAAAATTGTTAGCAAATACAATTATTAAGCTCACTTATTAAGGCCACTGTGACTGGAGAAAGACACAATACAGGTACTCTCTCTACCACTCTAATCCTTTCTTTCTGTATGATTTCTAGGTCTTCTGAGCTTCCTCCTCATGGAAAGGACATACATGGAGGTTGGAGATGACTTATCCTGGAGTCTTCAGGGCATGTTTGAAGACAGGGGAAGGACAACAGATATATTCTTGTATTCAGTGAATTACATACTAGTTAAGGAGCCATGCTGTGAGCAGCAGCAATAATACCCCTCCTCCCAATAAAACAAATGGATGAGGGCCACCTTTAGGTACAGTCCTGGATCTAAGATAGCAACACCAGCTAAACCAAAATATGAAAGTTGATCTAAGATACTGAGAATACCTTCTTCAAAATCAAACCTACATTTCCTTGCTTAATCCACTTTAAAACTCTGCCTTAAATTCAGTGTAAAATTCTAAAAGGGATAAAACACTCCGTTCCCAAAGGCAAACCACGCACAACATACCATTCAACAAGGGAAGCTGGATGTCCACTGGTGGCTATGGTACACTAAAGCTCTATTGCACACATAAAGCTAATCCCATAGTTTCACACAAGTGAACAAAGAAGATCAAATGTGTACCAGTGCAGTGACAAAAAGTTATATGGGAGGTCAGATGTTTTGAATGATGTTTTGCTAAAACAACTCTGGATTTTACTATGGCTAATACTGTCACCCTGTCCACTTCCTCAGTCTAGCCCTCTGTCTTTTGCTGACAATAACCTTCTGTTAGGAGCATTAAGGAAAGCTAAGTGCCTCCTTATTCACTACACTGATGTATAGCTGATACAATGTTTTATTTTAGCAGATAGAAGGAAGAAAGAAGCTTTAAACCAGGATATAGTTCTGAAAAGATAAGCAGGCAGGTCCTGCATTTTGCTCCCTCTCAACACTAGGCACTATAAATTGCAGTTGGCTACAAACACCTGTAAGCATTGTCAAAAGCCACAGAGGGAAATGTAACCTGAAAGAGCTATGATGAAGGAAGGAACACCTATCCCTGCTTCCTGACCTGTCTATCAGCCACTGACTTGGGTAACTGAAAGAACAAGTGCACATCTTTCGGAGCGACCCCTCTGCTGCCCACTTTAAGCCTTTTAAACTCATGCTGGTTAACAGATGGTCCCTGCATGCTCCTAAGGCTGCTGACACATATCTTTAGGTATATATGCAGCCACTTAGGCGGGTACCTGCTAAAATCATGTTTCTGCTGCCTAGGGCAGCATTAACTGTCAGCAGCTAAGTTTAGGAAGCCCTGCCATTTTTTAATGACATCACATGCCCTACGTTGCCTTAATCTTGGTGACTCTTTGTCGTGGTTTCGGTTTCAGCCCAGCCGGCAACAAAGCACCACGAAGCCTCTCGCTCACTCCCCACCCCCACGCCTGGCCACGTTGGGATGAGGAGAAAATACAAAGGCAGGCTCGTGGGTCGAGACAAGGACTGGGAGGGATCACTTCCCACTTATGGGCACGGGCAAAAGACAGGCTCAACTTGGGGAAGAAACACAATCCATTGAATTTACTACAAATCGAATCAAACACAAGGGTATTAGGAAGGGAAACCAAACCTCAGAACACCTCCCCCCACCCCTCCCGCCTTCCCGGCTCAGCTCCATTCCCAGTTCCCTCTCCCTCCTCCCCCCGGCGGCACAGGGGAACAGGGGATGGG
>VYZV01004637.1:3133-32427 GCA_013401275.1 Pandion haliaetus | reverse complement strand
GGGGCAGGGTCCCGGCTGAGGTGACTGTCCCCCGCCCCCACCCAAGCAGCTCGGCCTGGCTGAGGTGCTACATGACGCCATGGGCCTGGCCGAGGTGCCACCCTGCAGCAGGCCTGGCACCTCCCGCCCCAGTCTTGGGCACTCCGAACTGCTCTCTTCTAGCCTAGGGGTCCCAAAACTCAAAGCAAGGCTGGATGAAGACTTGGTGGGAAGTCTAAGGGCTCATCCTTTCACTTCCATCTCCTCTTTCCTTGGGCGAACCCATTAAGTAAACCAGAATGGTGCTCCAGGTCAAGTGCTTTAAAATGCCGAGGGGAGTGAGGAGCCTACGCTAAATGTTTAAAACTGACCATCACTTAAAGCTTGGAACTCGTATTTATAAGACACTTTGGCAGGTCTTTGAAAAAGATATGACCATAGGCGAAAATCAGTGACTCCTTTCTCCAGGTGCAAACTGGGGACAATGTTTTGCTGCTTCTCCCCTATTCTGTCTTCTCTAGTAATCAGCCCTTTATGTAGAAGTTGCCCTGTGGTTGGAAGCTGCCTGCCACGTTAGGGCTCCAGTTTTCGTTGGAAACTCTAGATGTTGGTATAATACAAATAATGAAAAATGCTAATTTTAGAAAAAATCTGGGTAACGCAAAAGTACTACATAAAGTGAGAGTTAAACAGTTAAAGTATGTGCCACGGAATGGACTAGTTCATCCCATTTAAATCATTCCCAAATTCAGATTTTTTAAAGAAAACCCAGTCTGCTTAAAGTCACTAAGTTGTCAGTACTTCCAACATCTTTTGGTTTGGTCAACCTCAGTGAGAAAAAGGACCAGGGAATGCTGGGCTCAGTAATTCTGAAGGCAATGACAGTAACATTAACTGGTCTGAATTTTGGGGGACAGCTCTCAACTCATTCCTGCAGAATCAAAAGTTTTCTGTTAACTTTTGCCAATTAAACGTATAAAGGTTTTGGGGTGTGCTGGATGTTCTTCCATAGTTGTAATGTTGGGTTTAGCTGAAGTCTGCTGTTACCTCTAATCCCTTCATAAATGTCCACAAGAACTTTCATGTTTCTGGATGTGGATAAGATAAATACAGCTTGTTTGCAAAGCCGTTCTCTTTTGCTCCGATTTCACTGGCTCACCCTAGCTAAAACAGGGGAAAATCTTTAGTTAGTACTTGCAGGAGAATTTTGAAAAGGATCCCTGTTCATACATATGCAGGTGCTTGTAGTTAGACAGCCGTGACACCCTTGGATGTCTGGTGAACCACCATAACACTTGTGAATGAGGAGGTACCATCTGGTCCATCTGCATCTCAAAAAAAGCCTTTAATTAACATATGCTGTTTGGGGAAGGGGTGGTCTTACCATTATCGAGGTTGAAGCAGATCCTAGCTTCTTCCAAGTAAGGGGTGTCACTCTTAGACCGGAGTCTTCTGATGGGTCTCCGGTCTATGTCATCCTCAGAAGACGCTGTCATCAGAGTGGGCACGGTGAGAAGAGTTGCCCGACGAGCTGATAAGAAAGAACAAATGAAGAGGAGCATAGCAGGAGAAAGGAGAAATGGAAAGGGGGAGGAAGAGGGAGAAAAAGAATGGAAAAGAGGATCTGTAGCAGGTAGTAGAAGAGGCTGGTTGCTGTAAAGTCCCTGCCTCACATGCTGCAGAATTTAAGGGCTGCACTGAATGGTGCCAAGAGGAGGAAAGATTGCTGTGTCGTGTGCCCCAAACACACAGGTTATAGCTCTGTTCCTGCCACAGATTGCTTGTTCAAAGTTCCTAGTTTTGCCACTTAATCCACTCTTTTCACAACTTCTCAATAGCTGTAGTCTCTCTTTTTCTGAATGCTGTTTTTGAGGCTGTGATGCCTGAGCAATCAAAGTATTTAAGTGACCGCTTAGCTTGCAGAAATCAGTGGAAGCTGTGCTTGGGACACATGATGTGATGCCTACAGCAACTATTCCAAAACTCATTTTCTTGTTGTCTTGATTTGGGCACTCAAAATTAACAGCTACTTTTTGCTCTTGATCACTTTATGTCTTAGTTTCTGAGTTGTGAAAGAGGGAGAATCATCATTTTCTTTCAGGGGGGATTTTGTGAAGATATAAATTCATTAATATTTGTAAAGTATTCATATGGTTTAGTGAAGCACTGGTGAAAAGCCCATGAGGAAATTAAGATTTCTATTTTCTGAACAGAGTTTAAATGGCTTGGGGCCATGCCTTCAGGGAGGAGAAAGCAAAATGTTTAATACTGGCTCATTAAGTGAGCGCTGCCCACTCCATGCACTGAGGGAGCAAATGGTAGGATAGTAAAAAATACTGTGTCATCATGCAATTAGAAACCATACTAAATACATATGTATAAGGGGACTGAATTAATGTTGTAGAGGCAAACTTCATTCTGGCATTGCCTAAGTATTTAGCACTTGACCTTACAGCCTTGATAATGTCCCTTTAATGTAGGTGTTTTTCATGTGAAATGTAATTATGAGCAGCTGTTGAATGCTTTGGGTGCTGAGCCTATAAATTACAAATCACAAACAGAAGAGCCTCTATAAATATATCCACCTCAATTCTTTCTCTGGGTAGATAAAGATTATCACAAATGCTAGATGGGATCTGGCTGATCACTGAAAGCGTGAGCACCATGCACAAGTACCTTCTCAGTGTGTTCCTTTCCACTCCATCTCATATATAGCTGGAAAGAGAATTTCAGCTTGAAAGCCTGTCCTTACGCTTAGTGTGGGACTGTTAACATTAACTTTCATGTGGGACCCTGTAAGAGCCTAGGAGCCTAAACCCTGGATGTTTCTTGCTGTTTGGGCATTATCTGGCAGAACAGTCTTTATCTTAGGGCTTCTGTAAGCCACCATACTTCAAATAACTAATAATGAACTATGTTTTCCTGCTGGGACTGGAGAGCATGACTGATAGTGACTAAGAGCATATTCTGCAGCCTGTTAACTGTGGTTCTTTCTTTTAAAAGTTTTTTAGAGTTCCAAATAATACCTGTCAATCAGAAGCCTTCATATGCCTAAAACCTGACTTAGGTGTTAGGTATGATAGCATATAATTAGTATGAGTTAACAAAAGCTGTCATGCTCTATTTTTCAATTTGCAGCATTATGTAGTTTACTAAACAAGCAAATCTGCGCTGCTGGAGGTAGCAGTTATTTCTGGTCTAACTTACTTGTTTTCTGTTTTTAAATAGATTTCTTTCAAGTTTTTGCTCATTTCTAACCTAGCATTTGAATTTGAAGTAAAAGCAGAGGGCAAGAATTGAAATTGATTTAATGGGGTCAACTACTTAGATTAAGCTAAGGTAAACACTGTGACTAGACTGTAAACTATTACTCCCTTGTAATAGGGAAGTACAGTAATGAAGATAAAACAGAATGGAAAATTTCTGCTACAGAGAATTTTGTGTACTGCATCATCAAATTTACACTTAAGGAAGATTTATCTGTATATGAAGTCAGCGTTGTAAAAATCATCTCATAAAACAACCATATAAAACATTTGTCTTTTAAAACTGGCATGATCTAGCTGTAGTTAAAGTAAGCAAAAGGGCACCCATGCATTTCAGGGCTGGCTAGATACAGCACGGGAATCTATTTGGAAAAAAACCCAAAACCAAAACACCGAATTGCATATACATTTATGGTAAACAGAGAATAAGAGTGGGCTTTTCTATATAATTGTTTATAAATAATTTTTACCTTTTGGGTCAAAATATTGGGGTCTGGCTGGTATTCATTTTGACTAGAGGTAGGTGGATGCTGGAAAATGTTTCTTGGAGTATTCATTATCTATTACTTTGACAACAATGATTGTCTCCCCTTTGTGTGTATTACCAAAAGGAGTTTCCAAGAATGACTGAAACTTTTAAGTAAACATTGGAAAAATTTCAGAGGACGCTAATAAGTATAAAAAACATTTTTCAATAAAAACCTAAGATCAATTCTTAAGCAGCCATGGAACTGGAAAGTATAGCTGATCACATTCTGATACCCATACAGTGATGCTGAATATTCATGCATGCCATGAACATACCTGTACACTCTCTTTTCCTAACCATAATCCATAGCACTCCTTGTTACAAGAATGGCTTGCCATATATTTTTTAGTAAAGCTGTCAACATTTGCCCAATGTGACCATTGGGTCTGTCACAGATAACCCACTAGTATCTCTAGCTTCAGATGCTCTCCACAAGCCAGCTCAGTCTCAGAGACACATTTTTAGGAGATGGTTTTTCAGGAAAATTAGAAAGTGTCCTCTTGAAGGTCTCGGAGTAAAGGAATGACATTACAATACACGTTAAAGGGCCCAGTTACGCTGCAAACGGATGTGAGACCAGCGTCCGAAAAGTCATTTTAAGCAGCCACTCTTAACAGCACACAGAAGGCAAATCAGTCATTTTGGTTAAATTCTTTTGTTTTGTTTGCATTGTTCTTCATAGGGTTATGCCACGTTTGGCACATTGCAGCAACATCTTGTCTGGTATTTGTTAGAAAGGGTTGCTTATGGAGGAAAAATACCTTGAAAATAGAAACGCTGCAATGTATGTAATGACACCTTAGAACTGATTACATATAATTCACATTTGTGTCTCAAAATATTTTATGTTACTGAAGTGCAACACAAATATGTGTTTGGGAGAAGGGAATGTGAAATACATAAGTGATTATATTGCATGTTCAGAGGCATTTGAAACATATAATTCCAATATATTTAGTTACATCTATAGGTGGTCCAATTTTTGAATGCTGTTTGAAATTCATGAAAACATGGGGGACAGTTTGCAAAGAATTTTTGGTGGCTTCAATTTTTTCCATTAAAATACATTTCCACATATTTTAATAAAGATATTAGTACTAATTTTTGTTTGCCAAGAACTACCTTTACGTTTTGAAGAGATATAATATTGATTTTTTTTTTAAGACCTGTGTTTTTTAGAAAAATTTTGGACATTTTTAATTGGAAAACTTTCAGAGGTGAAAAGCCATCCTCCTAAAAATTAGAGAAAACCTGAAATATTAATCTAGATTTTTCCATCCTTTTTTATCAATCGACTTTTATTAAAATGTTTTTGAAATATCTCATTGGTGACACAAATACCCTGGTCATTTTTGGCTCAGTAGGGTCTTTATCTAGAAACCCTAATTTGCATAGCAGAGTCTTACCTCAAAATGACAAAAACTTTTGAGACCTGATGATTTTGATCTTGGTACAAGCAAAGTGCTAAAATGTTTCTGCTGGAGATGTCTAGACCTAGATGCATTGGAAAGGGTATGTTTCTGACACATATAATCACATGCAACTTCAGATGACATGGAAATAGCCATAAAGGAATACTGTTTTACATCAGAAATCTTTAAGACTTTTTTTGAGGAAAACCTCATTTCTCAGGGCAAATTTTGAACAACTTCATAGAATACCTATGAAAATATATTCATTGCAGTGGTGTTGTTGCTGACTGAGTAGGATTCTTTGCTGCTGCTTTTTTTTTTTCATTACAGAAACATATGAGCTTCTTATTCAGATCTCCTCCATGCTTCTGTGGAAAGGGCTCACCATGGCATAATATGTAGATAAGGCACACAGAAATGTATATTTGGCTAAATGCAAGCTTTAAAAACATTACTTCAGGTACATTTTGACGCATCTAGAACATGATATTCCATCTGCGCTAAAAAAATAGACTTATTAGATTGTGACTATTCTTCTTTAAAGACAGACCAAGCAATGGGTCCAAATGGATGTTTACCAGAAAAAAAATCTTTTGGTCTGATTTAATGCCACTTCACTTTAGTCTTGTTTTAAATGCAACTGATAAAGAACAACATTTGAAGGATTAGAGATGGGAAATGGGGTATGACTGGCAGGAGAGGAAGAGAGTAGAACATGTGTGCAAGCACTGGAGAAGACATAATTTGTCATTTATGAGGAATGATTTATAGGCTTGTGTCTCCCAGATAAACACAGAAGCACATGCGTATGGATTGCTCAGTGTCTCTAAAGCAAAGCTGTTGAGATCTTTGACACCGGTTCGATCGACATCGGTAATCTGAAAGTGCTTAGATATATAGTATTCAAGCACAGGCCTAAGGGTTGCAATCAATGGTACACATGCAAAAGGATATCCACTATTATGCACACGCTTGTTATACTGGTTTGTGGTGTTTGGGTTGGGTAAACATATGCACAATATGCCTCACTAGCATTTTTTGTACCTTTTAGGGGAAACATGCTTGTTCCTCTGCCATTGTGTCCAAAAGCATAGGCTTCAGAAAACAGACTATTAAAAATAAATAAATAAACAAACCAGCTAAATTATTAGGAAATAGGGACAAGTAGAGGCTTGTTTAAAATTAATTTTTAATAGGAAAAAATAGATTTTGTTTTCAGAATCAATTTTTTTTCAAGTGTGGTCCATGCATAAGCTTTCTAAAGCTTTCAGTATTTAGGGGTATAGAGAACTGGATCTCAAGCATCCTACTTTTATTCATATTTGCTGCTGAGAATTAGAAGATCCCTATTTCTTCTGACTTTAATTTGGCTGACTGGATATTGAAATAAATGAACAAAAAGTAGCTAAAGTACACTTACTGCAACTAATTGTGAGCTGCCTTATACAATTGGTGAAGCTAGGCTACCTGACTCTGCAAGCCAGAGACTCCGATCATGGCACTCAGTTGCCTGTTCCTAAATTCTCAATAATGGGGGTATGCCAGAATAGGAGGTGGTAAAGGGGGGGGGAAGTTTGAAAAGGATGAAGAAAAGGTTGACGTTGATCAGTTACTTCCTGGGATTTAAAGGGAGGGAAATTACATCAGGAATGCACATTTGCTGGTACTAATTCTTCTGTAATTAATGCTATTAGTCCAAGAACTACTGCCATCAGGTGAATAAAAAAAGACCTGCAAAATAACATAACTTTGAAAAGATGTTAATCTATAGGATGAATTAATCATAAAATTTTGGTGGATGGAGTATCCTAATGTTACTTTACACAAGGAACATCTGCATTGGAATCATTCTGGATTAGGATCTGGGGATACTGCAGTAATATGCTTTTGTAAAATACTGGACATAATTTAATATGCAAAAGCAGAAGGGAAGTAGCACTGAGTAGTCAGCAGTGATTAAAGTCTAACACCCAGAATGAGTCAGCACTGTATGAATTAAAATAAATGAGCAAAAGTGAAACATAGTGAAATAAGTATATTGTGGAGACAAAGTGTGAGAGGAAAATGTGGAATTAAAACTATACCTGGGAGTATTTTAGTAAACCTGGAAAACTGATCAAGAAGAAGGATTTCCTGAAATCTTTTGAGCAGTCATCCCCTATGGGTCTATACAATCTTGCGCATCTGTTATCCCTTGGCTGTATGTACTATATTTTTATTTCCATGTTTTTTCTACTTCACATTTTTTTATTCACTCTTTATATTCATCAAGTACATTGCAGGAATGTTGCAACCAGTGAAAGCATACCTAATGTAACTGGATCTGTAAATTATTTATAGATACAAAAGATAGCTCAGGATAAGCCTTCGAGAGAGTTTTGTTCAGTTATTTAAATATGCACAGTGTATTCTGCCAAATGGACTGGCAAGCAACCTCAAGGTATGTAGGAGCATCTTGGAAATACTCAATTAATGCAGTTAATTTTAAGCTTCATGCCCCCTGCTGGTGCAAAAGGAGATAAGACTGGAAAAGTGGATGCACAGGTCTCCAGAAAATTAGAAACTATTTCATCCTTGAGTCAGAAGTTGCCTAAGAGCAGAACCCAGACTCCCAGCAGGGACCGGAGGGTCCGACTGTAGTGCAAAGGTGGACTCAATACAGCCCAGAATGGCATCCTGACCGCACAATGTCCAGCCTGTTGCGTCAGGTTGTGGTATGGGCTTGCTAGAGGCACCAAGAGAGGGTGTGAGTCTTGGGACTCCTTCCATCAGACTCATGGCTACAGAAGAGTGCTATGTGCTGCCTGTGATGGGCAACTCTCCTTTTATGATGGTACCTAAAGCCTTCATTTATAAGGTACTGGGCAGAAGTGGTTCTTCTCTTTTAGAGTTCATCCAAGGGGCTCCACCCCCTTGTATAGAATGGAAGGGATGGGTTCCTCATTTCTTAATCCTGAACAAGCCTAGGTGAAAGCTAGGTACCAACAGCCAGGGCCTTGCGTGCACTCCCTGCACACAGTTCAGTTGGCTATGCTCAAGACAGGCTCTCTGACATCGCACAGCTGTTGGAGACAGCCCTGACCAGCTTTGGAGCTGTTACAGAAAGCGGCAAGAAGCCTCAACAGCTGCTTCCTCCCGTTCTTTTTGGAGCTATGTTTACACTGAGGACGTTGCCCACTTGCTGAGTGAGGCTGTATCTGTGCCTGTGGTTGGCTATGTTCCTCACTAATCCACATCCAGACTGCTGACTTGATGTCCTCCTTGGCCTCATACCTGCCTCATCACCATGGTCTTGTCTGATGATCTGGACTCTTGGCTGAACCTGGTGACCGTCACCAGAACTGCCCTGCTTGTGTGCTTCAGTGCTTTACCTCTCGTAGGTGAGGCCACTGCTCCTGCCTGTTTTGCTGACTCTTGGCTTACCCTCCCTTGCGCCAGCTTGCTCAGCTGTAGCAAATATAAGGTCTTTCTTTTGGTGCCCCAAAGCATAACTTCTTTCAAGTAGAACTTCAACATCAAAGCTGATGTCTCTCCAAAGTAGGCCACAGCCAAGACAGGATCTGCACATCCACAATTTTGGATTACAACTTGGCCTGTTTTGGGGAAGTGACTCCCCTTCCTGAATTAGGTCCTGTTTTGCCTGTCAACATGCGATTCCTCTATGCAAACAAATGCCATTAGCACGGGCATCTTTCATTCAAGTTAGCTGTCTAGGCTTTCACAATCAGTGGAGAGAATAAGGCATGATTTATATTATCCCAAGGAAGATGTCTAAGATTAGGTGAACCTGCACTTAAAATGACTGTTTCTCTCCACTGATACATGCCAGGCTAGTCAGAAGTCTTAGGTGGAAACATCTTCACTGAGGACACCTCAGGGATAAGTGAGCTGAATCCTATTCCAGGCCCCAGTATATAATTTAAGGCTTCATGGCTGAAAGCCATGGTAGATTTGTATTTAGAATACATTTACATCCAAGAATAACTAGTATCTTCCACACAGTTCAGAGGGAAAAGAGTTTTTGAAAATTAAAGTCCAGCTCCATGCTTAGATTTCAGATTCAGACTTTCTTAGGGCAAGGGGCTAGATCCATGGGATCACAGTCCCTTCTTTCCTACTTGTGATTTGCCAATGTGTCACCAGGCATTACGTACTTGGCAAGGACACCCCCTACCTCCTAGATCCCAACATATGGCCACAGAAGAGACAGTCAGGGAGGGCTGTGGGGCTTGGGATATTTCTGGCTTGTATCTGAAGACTGCAGCCAGCTGGCTTCATTTACCAAGTTTTCTAAATCTAGATAATCCTACTGCCAGATCCAGCTTTTGTGACTTTTCCATCCCTCCTGCTTCACTTTCCTTGGAGGAAACAGGGAACAGCTGTTCGAACAGCAGATGCAGCCTGAATGGCCAAACATCCTCTGTTCTGCGCTCAGCCCTCAGGAGTGAGGTGATGGCTGTTTCTGCACAAGGGGAGGATGGGAAAGGAGGCAGCTGATAAGGTAACACCGCTCTTCTCCTACCCTACAGCAGCAAAGGCAGTTCTGCAGCTTTCTGCAGAAGTAGGGATGAGGTGTGGGCTGGGGTGTTGCAGGCAGTAAGGGATAGAGAACTGGTTAGCTGCTGGGGGCCAAAACCCTGTTTCAGTCTGTCTGCTGAGGTCAGAGCATCCTGCATTCAACTACGCAAGACCTGAGGTCAGCTGGGATTTGATATCATCTGCTAGCAATGCCATCATAGCTCTTTGAGTTCCTTCCCAACATTTTGCAGTCCCATTCCTTCCCTTCTCTTCCACCTACAAGGAGTGGGTACAGATGAGAATGAGTGCTTTACGGCTGCCATTTGTAACATTGTCATATCATTAGTGTGAAAACATTGGAAAGAAGCTTTTTCTTGATCTGGAGGATCAAAGGATTAAAAAGCAGAAATCTTCAAATCTCACAGAAAGAGTAAGTGGGTCATAAACCCCCATTCTACAGTCTGTAAACAGAGCATTTTGTAACACAATAACTAATAATATAACAAAAGTAATAATAATACATATAATGTGTTCTGATGTTGTTTCTAATTAAATAGCAGAATACTGTAGTCTTTCACTCAGTTCCATCATAATGCAGTTTTAATGCATATACAGATGCTGTCTGATAGCATGATTTCCTAATAGCATCATGTTATGTTAACATCAAATAGTTACTTGCAATCCAATTAGGTAGATCTAGTGACAATGCTTTCTTGCAGACCTTTTATTCAGTTCCAAACTAGCTACTTGAGCTACGCTATTTATGGTGGATGGGTGCCTCACATTTAGTGTATTTTTTTCTTTTTTTTAGTGTATTTTTTTTTTAGAAAGTTATAGCTAACGCAGTTTAACTGTTTCTCAGAAGGCAGATAAAGAAAGAAATGCATTATTTTTGCTCATGTTTGGAGAAATCATGCCATTATGTCATACAGAAATGCCTGTTCTGAAGAAGACAGCTTTAAAATTTGGCATAAGGTACAAGGACAACATTAGAGCTGTACGGGCAGCATCAATGCACACTCAATAGGGTTGAGTTCCTTGTTGTGCACAGGGAGTAAGATAGCTCAGCGGAAGGGGATGCTACCATCAAGAAGTTTGGGGCTAAGGATGGTGATAAAGGCATTTGCTACAGGAAACCTTGATGAAACTCTTCCAGAGGTTTATCGTTTGGCCCGCTGAAGCAATCTGTGTCATTCAGAGATGCTAGTGCTACCTCAGACAGTGAAAACCTCCTGAAACTTCTCTTTGCACAGCCTGCATTTTGTCTTTCACACCTATTGTTAGTGGGGTTGTCCATCCATACTTCCCCTTAAGCACCTCTCGTGTTGCCAGGGGGCTGCTGTGTTGCAGCATTTGAGAATGTAGAGCAAAAGCATTGTCATTTCTGTGCTCAGAGCGACTTCCCTGCTGGCACCCAGCTTGTTGGAAAACATCTGACCTCAGACAGAGGGACATAAAGAGAGGGGAGAGTACTGGAGTTTGGGGAAGACGTCTCACAAGCATGTGAGGTAAGAGATGTGAAGGACAGGAGCTGGCGAAGATGCAGTAAAAGGAGCAAAGAGAAGGGTGAATAGTTGAAGGGGACAGAATGTAAGTGCAGCATGGCTCTTATATCGATGTACTGTTTCCAGTTGTGGAGGTAATTAGGATTTGGGAGCCTCTGTACTACACTGTGGTATACAGTGGAAGCATGTCGTTGGCGTCTTTTATAAAATCTTCACAAGCAGGGGGACCATAAAATCCCCGAGTCTCAGTGCTGGTTCCTACTTGTTTTGGCCAAGGGATTGAAGCTGCCATGACAGATCTAAAGGTCAACCCCCTGCTGATGACTTTTATATCAAGGAACACAGTTCTGCATGACAAATTTTCTTCCTCATTTTGCATTTAAAAAAAAGCAAAATAATTGTATTAAAACAAAGACTCAACCAGGTGCTAAGGTTAAAATTTCAGTCGTGCATCTAACGGATCAGTACAAGCATTTATATATGTGCTAACAGTGTAATTTCTCCAAGTATGGGCAAGATAATATTTATTTCCCCTTGCCTTCTTGGAAATACTTACACTGAAGGTTGCTTGTCCAACCCTTATTAGTCACTTTGTGCACGTTACTGTAATAGACTTTCATTGCATGAATACGTATTCCTTCTTCCATAGTCCCCTCTGTACCCTGCAGTGCACAGGGATGCTGCTGATAAATTGCTATAGCTTGTAAAGCAGTAAGTTGTAGATTCCTGAATTTTGGTTTCTGTGGACTAGAAAGGGATTTGTTCTCATAGAGATATCAAAGAACTTAATTTAATATTACTTCTGTAGCAATGCTCAGTTATCCATTGCATTTTAGAGATGGAGAAAAAGCCAGCAAAATCAGTCATTGCCCTCGGCCGATTTTTTCCCTGATTTTGAGGTGCTTAGCATTCGCTTCTGTTGTTCAATGCAGAAGGCTATGTTGTGACAAGAAAGGGTTTCTGTGACTTGTGAAGATGAAAATACATCACAACTGGGGCAGCAGCTGGGCAATGCAGCATGTGTCAGGTAGCAGCACCTCAGTGGAGCCAAGGGTTAAAGGTGGTACTGACCCCCTTATATCCTGGGATGGTGGCATCCCTGGGGTGGATTAGGTCTTGCTCTGGGAGAATGGCCTCCAGAGGGAAGGCAGAACTCTGTTGGCCAGACTTCAAATTTGATTAGCAACTGATGAAATTAATGGTGGACAAAAGCTGGATTGTGTTTTCAGAAAACAGGCAGTATGTAAAAACAAAAAAGGCTGATAGAGCTACTTGGTTCTTACAGTTTTCTTCAATTTAATATGGTGTTTAAAGAACAAAAAAACCCTCCTCTCTGAAATTGCAAGTTTTCTCCAAAAATAGAGCTGGTGAGAAAAATGTGAACTGACTTTACCAAAAATATCATCTGTCGTGAGCAAGCCTCAACTACATTAAAGCAAGGAAGCTTGATTACTCTTCCCCTCTCTCGCACTGCTGCTGCTTGGTGGGGGCCAGCATTTCACAAGGTAGGATGCAGACCAGTTTGCATAAAGTGTGCTGGACAGCCTCAGGGCTTTCCCAAACCAGTTTTTCCTGCAGCACTGAATAACACCACATTATGATCCTGACAGCATCAATAAGCAAGGAGGAAAGGGAAGGACACCACAGGCTTACACAGCAAGCAGCGGGCCATTGCTGTCCCCTCTGACTTGTCCATTTGGGTTCTGCAACACCAGAGTCTGGATCTTGGGAGTTCCTTTTGCTTCTGCTGCGCAATCCACAGCTCTCATAGCTTTTCCATACACTGAGAGGACAGATCAACCCTATCGTTGGTCTTCCTGTAATCCCTTTTACACCCCGTGCATTTCGAAGGCCTTTCCCTACAGCCTCTCTACACTTCAGTAGGTCAGTCACAAGGGCTG
Source organism: Pandion haliaetus (assembly GCA_013401275.1). NCBI lineage: Eukaryota > Metazoa > Chordata > Aves > Accipitriformes > Pandionidae > Pandion > Pandion haliaetus. The sequence goes on along the minus strand of VYZV01004637.1, from coordinate 19,317 downwards.
GCCCTTGTCTGGCCCTATACATCTTAACTTTACCGTTAAAATAGTCATTTTCTGAGTCAATACCAGAGTTTCTTACCTTGAGCTCCTTGACTGTAAAACAGTCTGTGAGCAGACTCGACATCCAGAAAGTAGTCCATTTTGAAGGAACTTTGTGTTTGTGTACAATACTCCAGTATGGATGATCAGTCAGATTCCTGGGAAAGATTACAGAGATGTCAGACAGAAAAAAGCTGGTGAGTTTCTTTGTGGAAAGAATTGTGTAGGCAGTCACTGAAACACTTCATTTGGCATATTAGGGTCAAAGCCTTTTCAAATCACTATTCATAGAACTTCACAACTATCCTTTTCTATTTTAGGATGTTTGGTTTAAATCCTTGTCTAAAGACATAAAAGAAAAGTCCTACTGCAGTATTAGCAAGATTCCTAGTACCTTCCTAGCACAATCACCTTTATTCTAGCCACAATCTCCATCTCTTAGAGTACATACTTAGATTGATCTGCCTGTACATTTGCTCTTAAAAAAAAGGATCAGAAAAGCACAGGGCAGGGACCTCCTTTAGCCAGATCCACAGCCAGCACCTCTGAGTAGGCACTACTGCAACAGACTATATTAACGATAGCATCCGTGCCACTTATGCCAAAACACCGCACTAGAAAAGAAGACACAATATTCTGCATATTTCATTCCACCTAAATGACCAGAAGCCAACCTTGCCTTCCCTCTCCCCTCTTACTGACCAGAAGTAGCAACAGAACATCCCACCATCAGTTTTAAAAGATGTGATCAGAACAATCATTAAGAAATGGTAGGCTACTCCTAGCACTGCTTCTTAGCTAAGGTTTATATTTTTTGGCATTCTTCTGAAGCTCAGATCTGTCTAAATCCTAGATAACAGCTGCCCAAGATGTACACTGAATTGGGTGTGCCTCTGCCGGGCAGAGTTCCTGGGATCATGCACATTATTGTGATCCTTCTCCACCCTTGTTGCTACCTTCTGCATTTTCTTCTACTCTGAACAACTCACATAAAAAAAACAGGATTTGCAGAAAACACACAATCCATCTCTCTCCTCCACACTTCAGTAAGCTACAGCATATAATCATAAGCATACAAACAGCTTTGCACAACATTTATTTTCAGACAGACGAAAATACCTCCAGTCCTTTTCCGTGCAAACCTAACAGAAAGGTTTGGGGCAGGGAGTCTGCCCCTTGCTTCAAGCAATTCCTTTAATTACGTTGGCAAAAATCAGGAAACCGGGGTTTCAAAGCGTTCCCTTTTTCCTTCAATTTGGTTTTCATCAATCAACATGCAGTCCCCTCTAAAATTCAGAAGCCTATCCTTATGAGAAAACTTTTAAAATTCCTCCGCAATTCGCTTTACTGTAGCACTCCCAAAACCAGAAAAGGTACTTACTGCAGAGTATCAAGAGCTGCCTGGCAGTTGTGTAAGCTCCAGTAGTTTCAAGGAGGGTTTCTCTGATCTTACTAAATGTCCCCAGTGTAAGCAAACAATTTTGATTGTTTGATTGGAACTCTGATGAATAATGCATAACGTCAACTGGACTTCCTTTATCAGATAAAAATGGCCAGGAGATGTTGTTACTTAGCAACAGGAGGTGACACTACGATCATCTCCCCCACTCCCCCTCACCCTTCATACTGAAAAATTAAGCCCCTGGTTTTGATTTGATAAAAACTTTCCCAAGGAAAAAAAAAAAAAAAAATCTACATCAAGTTTCCTTAAGAATTTGTTTTTCACTCTGATCTTCCTTGTTGCATCTAATAGTCTGAGATATTTTTGAGTGTTTCATAATGATTAACTGTAACATTGTGTTTTGTCTAATACTTTGCTTTCAATAAGTAAAATACCTACTTTCTCCATCATTTACCACAAGATTAATGAGATTGTTAAATGTTTTGCTATGAATATAATGCAAATAACATCTTGAAGAGATTAATTTCTTATCTGGTACTGCTTGTTGGACAAGGCAGACAGAAAAAGCAACACACAAAACATTCCAGTGATGCTATGAAATATATAGATTATCCAGAAACCTTTCCTATTACAGAATTCCTGCTTTAAGTAATTCATTCATTCTTGAAGGAGCTCTAACATCTGATACAAGCATTCTCAAGGAATCATTGCGTTTCTGCTTAAGATACAGCCTCTTACAGAATACACGATGTAGCTTTTTTCAGGAAATACACTGATAAAAAACCAAAGCACTGTGAAAGATTTTGAAAATAAATAAATAAAACCAGATGCAGGAGATAAGTACTTACCAGTGTTACTGACCTCTTTCCATCCTACTGTCATGGAATGAGACTAAGCAAATGCAACCCAGCCTGTGAGCCAGAATGAACAGCTTCTAATTTTCACTTCAACCTCGAAATCAAGAGTACTGAATAGAGAAAGGTGACGGATCTGCTGTTTTATATTATGATGAAATGAAAGCTCTTAGCACAGATCTGAGTAGAACTGCTTTTTTTTTATACTACATTAGCCTGCTAATTTGAGGAAAGTGAAAGGCTTTGTTTTACTGTCTTTTATCTGTTCTCTTTGCTACCCCCACAATTTAATTTGCATTTAAAATTATTCTTATGTCTCCACTGCACTCCAAGGTATGTAGCATTTTCTAATCACGATGAATGTTCAGTGTGGTTTTTGTGCAATGCCACTTTTATTCTGAGCCAGAAACATGGTGAGTAATTATAATTGCCAGCTATTTTCTAGAATGAAATACAGAGTGGTTGTCTGATGCAGTTTCTGATTTTTCCTCCACTTAGCAGTACATTGCAACAAACTACTCAGTCAAAGCATCAGTAAAAACATAAATCAAATAGCACAGTGTCATGGCATGATAGCTTAAACATGCATATCCATAGACCGTGAAAGCAGAGTATGTTTCTACTGAGATCTTTTCAATTATAATTTACCTTTCCCGAGTTTGAAAGTGGGTTTGGATGGTTAATAAACTAAAATATAGCACAGTTATCTCTTGGTGGCTTCCAGTTCATCTAGTTTAGCATTATTGGAGCTGCACATTGTTTGGAATCCTGATGAGGCCAGGCACTAGGGGCCAACAAGGGCCATGCTATGAAGTTGCACGGGCATCCTTCACAAGAGGGCCAGGACCCTGCTTCCTCCCTAAGGTCTTAGTGTAGTTCCCCAAAGTCTAATTTTGGAAGTGGATAAGAAATTGAAGGCGGCAGTGGTAAAGTGATCCTTTGATAAATTTAGACTCAGAAGTTCTGACCAAGGGAAGTGTCAGAAAGCAATCAGGCTTAGTCTTCTCATATTTGCAGATATTCTGCTCAAAAGATCAGGTATAAATGCCCTCTGATATCCATTGCCACCAAACGTTACTGATGCTCAAAACTGTGGGCTCTGAAAGGTTAGTTTTTCATTTCACTATCGGAAAACTCTCTATCAAGTAGCATAGGATTTTTTTGGCTTTTACAAGAAATCCAAGAAGATAAATAAACCCTCAGCACAGGTTTTTTTGGTGCAGGTTAGAAAGTAAGAATACCTGTGAGTAGATTACTCCATGGGTTTCCACTCTTAAGATTTCTTACATGCTTCTTCAAAACACCTGGACAGTATAAAAGATAAGGGTGAGCTGTATGAACTGCAGGTAGAATCTGGTATGGCTGTTCCTACACTGGCACCCCACTAAATATGGTTGGATTTTGTAGGCGTCTCACAGTGCCACCTTAGTGGCAGATCTGGCTTATGCAAACTGTGTTCCTCTTTTCAGAAGTGTGACAAACATTTTCATTCCTAAATACAACTTAAAGCAAAAACAAACAGCAAGAACACTGCAAGCCACCTTCTTTGCAGTTTGGAGAGTTGCTAGCACCTTCTTCTCTGCATGTTGGAGAGTTTGTATTTGCCACGATGACTACTGAACAATAGGTCCCTCCAAGCTATCCTCTGATAATTATTGGATCCATTATCTTGTGTGGACCAGGGGCCAGTTGCCTGTTTAGCCCAGCTGACTTTCTTCAACAGAAAATCAGAAAAAAAGAACAAAGGCTGGCAACACAGAGGCACAGAAGGAAAAATGGAGAACACTATACTTCACTCACTCCAAGGATCATATCTGCATGTTTGCAAGCAATGTGGAATNTTTTTTTTTTTTTTCAATAGGGGCACTGGATCTCCCAGTCAGAAGGAGGCTGAAAAAAATAAAAACTTGCATGCTGGAGAATGTTTTATAGCACCTGTCCTTTAGCATTTGGTGCATCCTTCTGCTCCTCTTTGCCATCACCCTTTCAATCTGCGTTGTCATCTTCCACCATGACTGACAAGCGTAGTCATTGAAATCACCAGCAGCCTCTCTACTGACCATTGCACGATCATCCATCTTGATACCTTCATCCATCTCAGGGATTTACAGTTCACTTTAAATTATAGTGCAGCAGTTCTGACAGCTGCTAAGAGCTCTCTCTGACTAGGGGGTACTTAGCAACAAGAAAGATAACAGTACCTTTATATTTATATTCTTATATGGCATTCATCATCATGAGGGAAATCCTTGCCTGCCAGGTTACAAAGTCTTTAGGATGGTAGTGCGGGCTCAGATTTGACCTGCAGTCCAGAGAGAGCTCTACCCTCAGAAAAGGAAATCCATTACCTCCAGCTCAGTTGAAAAGCCACCATATCTAGAAAAATGTTCAGGTGAAACAGATGTGTTTTGAGTTAGGCATGATCCCCAGATCAGGCTTCACATATTCTTGAGGCTTACTCTGAAAGTTTTGCACAGCTCTTGAGCTAATGCATGGTGCATTGAGATGTGTACTCTGACTTGGTTTCCAAAGAATAGCAGAGCACCTCAGGGGGCAGGACAGGGAAGGACAGCTGTAGCCAAAACCAGAAACTACTCTGCAGCTCTCTGAACACTTCCCTGTGTTCTATCAAGCCCTGAAGCCAAACTTGCAAAACCTCTGATATTGACTGGACCCCTTATCAGCACAGATCCATGTTCAGGATAATGGGTGCAATGGTTTTGTAACATACACAGATACCCACTGAGAACTAGACTGAGGCTGAACTCTTTGTGAACTAGACCATAAAACCAACCAACCGACCTCTGCTAAAGAAATACTTGGAAAAAAACTGTCACACTTTGGAAAATTCTGAAGCCAGCAATCCTCATCAAGAGCTTAAGTAACCTACTGCATCACTTTTGACTTTTTCCCAAATTAAAAAAAGAAAACCAACCAACCAAACAAAAAAAAAACCTCAAGAGGAAAGTAATTGAACACTTGGCATTTAAAAGGAGTGAGTAGCCTTCTGGTTTTCTAGCAGTCAGATACATGTAGGCATAGGGCTGGGGTTTTTTCCTACCCTGAACTCTCTATTGAGAGCATAACTGTTGCTGTAATGACTCAGAGCCTTGGAAAAAAAGTCTGCTGCTGACAAACACTAATATTAACCTGAAAGAAAGTGGGAGCGAGAATGTAATGTGTGACTGAAGAAGTGTAGGCAAGGTGATTATTACAGAGAGTTGTTTCCTGAGGGATACATTCAGAATAGAGAAGAATAGAAAAGTTTAAGCCCCTAAGCTATGAAGAATGGGGTTTTTTTTAAAATTATAATTATCAGTTTTGTGCTTAGATATATTAAAAAGAGAGGATTGCTAGCAAAATTAGGACACAAATATGTTCTCTATTTCTTATTTGTAATGCAAGACAAATACTATGATGCACACAACATACAGTAAAACACAAAAATATTAAAATTAGGGTTACAGATTCTTTACAGTGATAGAGACTAACATTGATGCTTTCAGAAGTTTCTACAAATTTTGTACAACTCCCTTTTGGGGTCCTCAGGCTGAAACCAATTAGGAATTTTAAGAGAGTTGTCCAGAAGAAGAGGCACTCCCAGTGCAAAGGTATTTAGTTTCAGCCATAAAAATTATCAATATCCAGAAACACTGAAGAGAGCATAAAGGTAGTCCTGGCTCTTGAAATCAGTGGAAGGTTTGGTCTGGGCTTTCATAGCATCAGGGTCATGTTCTTGTTATTTAACTCCAAAGCAAGAACTGCATGGGTTCCAGTGCAGAAGAGATGAGCTTGAATAGGGGCAGCTCCAGCATCCCGTGTCATGAACAAGAAGTTCAGGAAGTTGCTAGTTGAGAAAATCTTAAAAGTGCTGTCATGGAGAACAAAGGTTAGCTATCCTGCATGGGAAAAGTCTATTCTAAGATGATATACAGCAGTTTGATACGCCTTCACTTGAGGGAGGAGAGGTTGAAGTCATAATTATATGATAAACATATTAGAGAAGAGAGATTTTGGGAGACCGTGTATGTTAAAGCCTAATACTTCAGTCCTTATAAAGGCAGAACTTCTTCTGCATTAATAGACCTTTGTCATCCTCCTCAATTACATGACCAGATTATGTTTTTTTCTATAAGAAACTACGCAGGAATGGAAGAAAAGGAACTTTCCCTAATTCATTCCCACAGGTGACTTGGTGGAAGTAGAGAAACACAGAGCTATCTGTGGCAGGGGAAATAGATGAAACTAGTAAGATAGACCTTCAGGGTAAGCCTTTTCCATTGCCCCACCAGCACACAGCAGTCGTGGAGGTGGAGGCATCCTTTTTGGCTTCCTCACTCACTTTTCAAGGAGTTCTGGCAAAGGAACTTTAAAAGGCTTCAAAGGGGCAGCTGGAAACAATGACAGATAACAAAATCATCCATCCTTTGTGCCTTCCTGGGACTGAGCAGTCACCAGATCTTGAGCTGTCCCCCACGCAAAGGACAGTGCAACTGGCCAAAGATGTAATAGGGAATGCCTTTAATTTGCACTAACACAGGTATTAATGATCTCAGTCTTAACCTTCATTGAAAGAAAGGGAAAACCAACACTGGGAAACTGGAAACAAATGTATGCTTACCGTGTCCTGATGCCCTTTGAGCAATTGCACTGATAGTGGATCATTCCTAAATCTGGTTTCAGTTGATTGCTGGTTTAAATGGGATAAACAATTCTGAAGTAACTGAGCAGCTGGACATAAATGCAGTAACATGATTACATTTGATAAAAATCTAGGAATTGCAATCTGGTTAGAACAAAATCAAATTACTTTTTGCCAAATGACTTTATGTAAGGCAAAGACATAACTATGGAGTATTAATGAAGCTACAAGGTGTAGTCCTCAAATAACATAATGAGATTTAATATTCATAGGGCACCGTGCGTACATAGATAAATAATGCATATGAATGCAAGTCTCTGAATAATTTACATAAAAATCAATCTCCTTTCCAGTTTCTACACTATGCTATCTTCCAAAACCTGCATCATCTTCTGATAGTTTTCAAAAGTGTTTGGCCTATGTTTTTTATGATTAACTTCCCTAGGAAGACAGATCAACGAGAGCTTCAGAAGAAACATCCACCAGTCTTATGTTTCCTACCCTGCGTCACTCTGGAGCTACTGAGGAGCCACATCTTTTGCAGTGGGAATATTTATAGGACTTGTAATGAAACAGCGGAACGTAATTGACAAAATCATCCAGATACCTTGAGTGCTCCTGGACACATACTACTGTACCTCACTACTGGAGTTATTCCAAAGTTTGCGTGTACCTTTAACTTAGTTTGGACACAGTTTTTTTACGTGCATGAGTTGGATATTTTTGTGCATTTCAAATATGTAAGTATATGCAACTACATACTGCTGTGTTTTCCTTACTTCATTGAAGGATTTGATCCTTCATAATGCAGGTCTATACAATGTCAAAAGTGAAGAGCAAGATAACAAGCCAGAACCTAATTCTTTCTTAATGATAGTGAGACTGTAGAGCTCTCAAGTTACTTCTGCCTGCTAGCAAAAGTGTGGCCTAAAAGAGGAATATGTACTGCAGCTACATGTTCCATTAACACGATGGGGGCTACGCTAGTTCCTGCCTCCTCAGACATGCCTGCTTTCTGCCCACATTTTTTTCTGTCACATTTTTTTCCTCCTTTTTCAGCACATACTGCAGGCTCAGGAGAGTACTTCAAACTCTTCATGTTTTTTGTGATTTCAAAGAATTTCTGCTTGCCTTTGAGCAAAACCTCTTTGCACCTTCAGTAGGAATTTGTAGGACTAACACCAAATTTGCATTCCACCATGGAACAGCTAAGTGCAGATCCTGTCCTCCAGTTTCTTCAGCTTGACAGAAGATCAGGTCTTTTAACAACACCAGACTGGACGTGATTTCTAAAAACCAATGTCAGCCAAGGACAGGTCCACTGTTTTATGTGGATTGCACCTATTTTCAGTCAGCCCCACTGAGAAGAAAAATAATGCATTTATTCTGTTGCCCAAGTTTCAGTAATTATTTGAGACAGCTACAGTCACATTAGTGAGGTGTATCCCCCTGAACTGTCAGAACAGCATGTACAGGCAGACTGCAAATAATTGCCCTGACAAATGACATTTCACAGTCTATGGGTGGTCTTCTCAAAATAACATTCAATGTTTTCTCAGTGCCCCCCAGGCTGATAAGTAAATTTAATAAAACGTTGTTTTCAGGAGAATGAATGAAAATGGCACTTGTGGCACAGCCTAGAAGTTCGAGTTTTAAAAAAAAAAATTCATTTCACAGGTACTTGTTTAAAAACTTACTAAAACTTAATGGTAAGTCCAGTTAATTTAGATTAGACTCAGTAAGTACAGTGCCTCAGTTTCATTCCTTACAGGGTAGATCCTTCTCTTATGGACTACCTTCAGAAACACTGAAAGTTATAGCATTAAGCCTCCTGATTAACTCTCATTCGCATATTGTGTAGTAGTCATTTCTAAACTGTTTACGTTTTTTAGTTAGCAAAACCAGCAAGTGTCACTTGTGTGGCACACACACCATCCACACAAAATTTCCAGGGACCTGAATGCCAGCAAACTGCACAGCTGGCATCCCATTCCTGGTCACGCTTGGCATGAATGATAGTTTTAACATCAAATGGCTGCAGGCTTAGATCACATGCTGAGGTACGTAACTCGCACCTCTTTGCTTTTTGACGTGATCGTGTGGGAGTTCATAGCGTAAGTATAGATCCAGGGCTTCCTTTCTGTTGGTTTCTAATATTCAAGACAAGTGAATGCTAAAGCGAGCAAACAGAAAAGCCTGGTCTGACAACCAGGTCTCACCAGTTCTGTTGTAATTGGGGTGTGCACAGCAGTAATTGCAGGACATGGTTTTCCTTAGGTTACTACTGCAGCAGATCTACAGATACTGCTCAGGAGGAGGGGTTGCGGTGATAGCTCCCATGTTTCACAACAGAAGAAAATGTGAAACTCAGAGCAGCTGTCGAATTACAGCCCTGAAGCTACAAAGATGTATGTTTTGTAGAGGCCAGTATCTCCACAGAGAGGTGAAGGTGGTGCCTGGGCTCTTGATGTGGCCTCACTGCATTTTTTTGAGAAATATGACTTTAATATTTCCCCCTCCCCTATAAAAGACTCCCAGGGTAATAATAACAATAAAAAACCCTCCCCGCAATGTTTTCTTTTTAAACACATCAAGCATCAGAAAAGCTGTCATTTCAGACCAACTTCTGCCCATCCCTATGGCAACTAATGGAAGCATTTAATATTATATATACAAAATGTAATTTGCTCCCCCACCATCTCTAGTTATACTCTTCTTTTTATGCTAAAATTGCTCCGTGACGCCTACAATGTTTGGAAAATGCTTCTGAAGTGACATGCATCAGAGGATCAACGTCACTGAAAAAAACTCGAGTGACCAATTAAAAAATACTGATTTTGAAAAAGCAGTTGAAGAAACTACGAAAGGCCAAAAATACCTTGCCTGAATGGTCATATTCATTGTAGTCTTGGAATGCCCAGTATTAAAACTAACAATGTCTTCAGAAAAGAAGGGAGGAGAGAAGAAATCAGACACTGATGATCAAACCAGCACAAGTGACAGTATTTAATACCTTTGCAGGCTGCAATAAGTGGTCCCTGTCATAGAAAGAACTTTAAAAGCTGTGAAGCAGTCTCTGGAAATCCTTCCTCCGCCTAGCCCCTTATCGCTTTAGAAGTTACTTAAAGTCAGCTTGAACTTGGGGTTTAAAATTTTAAAATAAAAATAATGAAAAGATAAAAGTAATAAGGATTTTTTTAATCTCCTTTTGAGAAGGGAGAGATGTGGAGTATTCATTGCTTACAGCTCTGTGTTATGAAGCTTCTGTAACAGAGAACACACAGTTATTACTTGGCTGTCCAGATCAACTGCCTTGCTGTTCTCTATTCCTTACATCTTTTATCTATACCTGTTTCAAACACAGATGAGTACCATACAGTAAAAAGCATTATTAAGTACAAGCATACTAGGAAATAACTACTTCTTTCTGTTATCCTCTTTGAAGTGGTCAAATGTGCACAAAAAGCATCTCAGTTTCAAGTAGGCCAGATTTAAAGAAATACATAAAGATATTTTTATGGTATGTAAACATATAAATCCACATATATGTTTTTATATATATAAACAAATGAGACAAACAAGAAGAGGAATATTGTGTGATAATACACCACCTTTGTCATTGTTTTAACAATAACAGAAACTCCTAGGTTATCAGAACACCTCCCAGGTATCTCAAGTAGGCATTTCAAGTGTGAAAGGGGTCCACTTCATTGAACTCGAGATAGAGTAGCTCTGCCATTGCCTGAATTCTTATATTTATTAGCGTGTGGTGCTCTGCAAACAAGAGGTCTTGTAACAATCACCAGTCAGCAAGGACAGATACCGCCTACAAACTAGGCTGGGTAGCCTTATAGTAGGATTAGAGAAAACATGAAAATTTACACAGAATTTTGTGCCTCTTAGAGATGCCTAGCACAGGCAAGAAAGACAGAAGCATCATCTAACTTAGCAGAAGGTTTTCTACAGTTTTTCTTTTGGACTGTACGAAGGACACAGCTTCTGCAGCAGAGGTAAGTGGGCACAGCACCATTACAATGGCGACTGAAGCCAGACAGTGCCAGCTGCTTCCTCTGAGTCATCTTTCCTGCACCTTCCGTGTGCTAGTGCTCTAGCAGGCATAGACCATTGGCAAATACCTATAGCCTCCTAACATGGTTCAATGACATGAAGGTCTAACCAGGTACCTTTCCAGCAAAGGAACCACATAGAAAACTGAAGTTTAGAGGAATTGACCATGCCTTTGCAAGGTCTGTGTCTGAAATATTGTCTATCTGGAACCGCAAGTGGTAGGTAGATGGAAATAGCAACGTGTCAAAAAGGAGTAGGACAGAGTCTAGAGGAAGGAGGAGACAATTGCTGTATGGAGTGAATATTGCAGCATGCTATAGAACAGCTAGCTGTAACCCTGTGATATGGGGTATTTCAAGTATTTCTTATTTGGCTTGTATTTTTGGCTTGTGTAGGTACAGGAATATAAGCAGCTCAATCCAAGCTGTGTAATGCATGCAGATAAAACTAGTCTGTATTTAAACCAGGTCCTAAACTGAAATTCACTGACTGCAGCAAGGATTTGGTATTCAAGATGTTTTAGTATTAGGATAAAAAGGGCTCCTGCCAGCAAGCCATGTAAGAAAAACACCTTGTCACAGAGTTCTGTGAGCAACTTCCCACAAAATCATCCAACAACAAATTTCTCATCAAGTCTGGACCAGGGAGACAACTGGAGCTCGAACAGGGCCACCACCCCTCCTCCTGCTCCATGTACTTCAGCTGGGAAGCTGTTCTCCCTGGGCTCTGTATGTAGTCAGCAGCCAACAAAAAACAACTACCCCAAAGGTTACTTCAGAGTAATCCTGCCTCGCTTTCCTCACTGCTTTTATGAAGAGTCCACAGAAATGAGCTCTCTGTGAGAATCCTTTTCTCCTTCAAGCCCGAAGGGGCTCTTAGTTTGTTCCTGTGATGGCTCAACATCCAAAACTCACGGGGAGGCTTCAGTGGATCTCATAACAAATGAGAATGAGTTGTCTGGCTGTAGAAATAAGGCAGAATGCACTGTACTTGGTTTAGCTTGAAAACAGGATATGGTGTATGACTAAATTAAAGTGGCCCTAACCAAAGGGACTAGTTGGACAGTATCTATAGCAGCTCTCTATTGTATACCACAGGCTCATTTAGCCAAATTGGCACTGCTTAAATCAATCTGTGTTTTACACCCGTCTTCAGCAAGCCCACTGTTTGACCCCATGTGAATAGTGCACATTGGGAGACATTAACATTTTTTAGTTATGTGAACTTTCACTACTAGGCTGTAATTTTCCTCTCAATGCCTGGAGCCTATGAGAAAATGGAGTTTGCTGGAAACAAATGTAAAAGCCTGAGGAGGTGAGGACTGGAACACAGAAATAGTTTGTGCTTAATATGAGAGAGATGTAGCGTGCTCTCCAGGAAAAGGATTACTGGAGAAGGAAGAAGTCTTTGAAGGCAGTACTTAATGCAGAGGTGCAGTCTAAATGACAAACAGCATAGTGGGATAGATCAATAAAAGGACAGCAAATAACAACAACGGAAGCACAGATTCACAGAAATACAAGACAGAAAGGGACCTCTAGAAATTACCTAATCCCTGTGCACCGAGGCAAAATTAACCTCACCAAGCTCATTCTTCACTGACGTTTCTCTAACATACAATTTAAAACCTCCCTTGAAAGACAGCACAACCTCCCTGGTAGGCCTTTCTAGTGTTACAATACCCTTAGGGTTATAATTTCTTTTCTTAAAATCTCCCAATTTCTCTGCTGCAAACTGGAATTTTTTCCCCCTTTTCCTCTCGTGCATATTGTGAATAATTGAGCAAGATGGTGTAACTAGAATGTCTCATATAGAAATAACGTATTCAATTACTTTGCTAACAGGAGAATTATAGTCCTCTGTAGGTGACTAGAAAGCCACCATGATATTCTGAATTGTGAGAACCTTTGGAGAACACAGTTGACCATTTTATTAATGGAGAATGCATTTGAGATGATTAAAGAAAATATTTGTCTAGCCCCTCAAGCACTGTGCTCTTCAAGTCCTGTCTGTCTTCTGCAAAGGTTTTTCACTAAGTTTTGTCACCTCAGAAAAGGATGCTGTTTAGTTAATTTATTTAATAATCCATTGGACTTCCCAATTGTCTGGAGAATTGTGACAGAACCATATACTGTCATTATTGGTAAAAAAAGCAGCCTATTTGTCATTACTATTCCGGTAAGATGTCATTTCATTTTCACATCCACAACTTCTTTACTCTTACAAGTTATACATATTTCTGTAACAAATAAATTCCTGTGATCTAGTCCCAGACTTCTCACCATCGTCTCTGTCAGAGGCTTTCTGTCACCACCACTTTGATTTGTTTCTTTAAGTCACATTCATCAACTGAAGTTGGACTAGGGCAATGGTGAGTCCAAGAGTGAGCAGCTGATTCCGAAGGGAAAAGATAGAAGGGCTCTGAAATGATGACAGGCAATCACGGAGGAAAGACCCTCTCCCCCCTCCAAATGAGAATTTATTCAAGAGTAACCAAAGCAATGTACATTCAGATTAGGTTGGCTAATAAATACTCTGAGCAGGATAAAAGCTAAAACTTGGCAAGTGAAAAATAGACTGGCTTGAGCTCCCCCCTTGCAAGGTAACAGCAAATGCAGTTCCTCCCAAGAGCAGCAGCCATGAGCCCCGTGGGTGCTGGGTCTCTTCTGCCCAGTGTGAGTTGGAGGGGCTGGGGCAGCAACTGCTTCTTCTGGGAGGGACTGAAACTCCTTGGCAAAGCAAACCACCAAAACAGAACTCTGGCAAAGAGCTCTGTAGTCACTGCTGCTTTACGGGCTCCCTTCCTCCCCAGCAGTCCACTTTGCTATGAAACTCTGCCTTGCCTAAACCTGGAGCTGGCTGTGAGAAGAAGCCTAGTCCTGACCTGGGTAGAGAAGATACATGTTCAAGACATAATTAACTGAATAGATTCCTTCTGCTGTGATTAGAAGGGACAGCTCCATCCCAGCTGCATTTTGTTCCTCAATTCATTACAGCTCTGGATTTTGCTGAGACATTTAGCTAAGCACTCTGTTTATCTGCTTTAAACAATCTTCAGGAAATAAATAATTTACAATTTGTGCTATTCCAGTACTACTGTTCTTCATAATTTGCCTTTCTGAGTCCCTAATGCCCATAGTCATAGCTCAAAAGTCCCACTGTGGCAGGCAATGAAGAAATAATTCCTGCCTGAAAGAATTTACCATTTAAATATTTTCTCACTGATATCAGTAGCAAAAGCTGCTGGGAGAAGGGCCTACTCGCTCATTGAAAGAAAACGGGAACAACAAGGAGAGCATGAGGAAAGGATAGATCGTTACCATTAGCAGGCCACCAGGGCAGGCCTGCTGTGTCTTGCCATTGTTTTAACTCATGGGCACAATAGGCAAGTGCTCCCTACATTTCAATAAGGTATAACCACGCCGTGTTTCTTCATTAGGTGACAATGTGCCGTTTTCCCCCCTTCCCAAGACTTCCTTCATTGCTGCTGCTCTTCTGGGAATAATTTTTTTTTACGATTAATCCTTTCTGCAAATTTTCAGTTTCTATTGCTCCTCCATGCGCTACGACCCAACCAAATGAGATTCAGGACGCATTTGATGATAAGAAGGGGCAAAAAAATACATCAAGCTAAAGGCAAGCAGCATAACCAGCAGAGCATGCTATTTCCTCCAGCACATAACCATTCTGGCTCTGGTACACAAACTGGCACCCTAATTACAGGCAGGACAATGTCTTTCAAGTCTTGATCTTTGCCACATGTCAACCTCTGCTTTAGAGCAGGGGTTGGCAGCTATAACATGGGTGCCAGACAGGGTATTTAAAAAGAAGCTACAAGGGGAGCAATGGCACTGAGAGGCATCACTGGAAGGCAGCCATCAGCAGCTTCTGGCTCCCAATCCAGATGCCACTAACATCCTATGCGGCATTTAAGTCTCATGGGTTTCAACTAGCACGTATGCAATCTAAGTTGAAAAAGAAAAATAGCAGCCAGACTGTTCTCTGTCTGATATATGTCTTAGAAGTCACTAAATAATGCTAGGAAATGTTGGAGAGATTCTGAAATACAGATTCAAGTAAATAATTGGAGAGGTGTGGCCCATAGGAACTGGATAAGATGGAGAGACCATGCATGAAATAGAGAAAGCAGAGCTGTTCCCATCTGAAATATTTGTAGTTTTTATAGGGAGTACATACATACAGAGATACACACACATATAGAAAAGTATGTAAAACAAATTTAGGTGATAGGTTAAAACTGTTTCTCCTTTCTGCACAGTTTGTTCATCTCCAGGGATGTAGACCCTCTGTGAAATGCAGAAATAGCTGCCCTGACACACACAGACTTGCTAAAGCTGCAGAAGTGTGCTTTTTAGTCAGCTAGCTTAGGAAAAAAGTACTTTTTTTCGTAGTCATTCTCTGGCAAAGTGCAGTATATCTAATTTTGTTAAATTCCAAAACACACTGTGCACCAAAGTACTTGTAGGTGTGAAGTAGAATGTCAAGGATGAGTCAAGGATTAATACCTAAATTATAGAGTGTGAAATGGGAATTACAGTCTTAAATATCACGTTAAGAACTAGGAAGTATTTACCTAGTCTAAAGTACTACTTGCATTGTAATAGACAAAATGCTATTCTCTTTAGTTAAAGGGAATTTTTTAATAGTCCCAGGCTTGAGCAGGAGGACTGCATAGGATGGAGTGGCAATTTGATGACAGACTTTTTACGAACTCTTATTCAGTACAGCACTCACTTAAGTACAAGGCAGTGCTTCAGTCATACCTACTTCCACTGCTCTGCAGAACAAGGATGAATTTAAGACTGCACTTAAGTACTTAGAATAACAGACGCTTGACTAGTTTATTTCCTTCAAACATATTGCTTCTTCCATTATTGAACCGTAAGATTGTTAGGCAAGAAGTTGTCTGCTTTCACCAGCCTGACCCTCAAATCTTCAGTTACCTTATTGTCCTGTTTTTCATCCGTCCTTACAAAGCTTTCTTTTCCTTTCTTAAGGAAAAAAAAAAAACAACAAAACCAAACCTTAGCTACCTTAGCAGTAGTCTTAACAAACCAAAAACCTGTAAGTGATGCTGTCAGTGCTTCCTGCTTTCTCATTTTCACCTTTCAGCTCTTACCTTTAATTGTCAACTCTTTGTGGCAGGATCACTTTTTTTCCT